>JAVKLA010000058.1:16938053-16950973 GCA_034782735.1 Sagittarius serpentarius
GGCCCCTCCCTCAGTGCTGGCTGTTTTAGATGACATCCCAAGGAAGTTCATTTGAGATGCCTCATTCTCCTCCATCCTGTTAAGAGGGTGCCTGAGTGGCTAACGCCCCAACCTTTAAAATCCATTCCGTAGCTAAGGGCAGCAAGGTGGCCTAGAGAAAGGTCTGAAGAAAGGAAAAAGGGAAGAATAAACAGAAGGAAAAGTTGATGGAAATTCACAACAGCAAGGTAGCAGAAGACTGAACTAATGATTCTAACTGTGTTACTTGCCTAGATACTGTGCTATCCTATCAAACACCTTTTAAGCAGCATGTTAAAACCTCCGTATCTTGACAGTGTATATTTGAACAGGCCAGAAAACTAAATGCCCCTACTTACATTAATCTTCTCTGAACCACTGTGAATTCCTGTATTAACCATAGTAAGATGTGACAGTCAATGCTTTTTCAGTGCTTTTTAGATTACTCATATTCCTCTACAGTAGGTTGAAGTCTTTTATTTACTCTTTGGCATCTCCCAAATTCCTATACTTCTCTATAGTCCCATCACATTCGTGACCCTTTAAATCTTTTCTAACTTCTCATTTTTTTCTGCTCTTTCGCTTTCTTCTGCACCTGACTCTCTCCCATTTCTTCCAGCCCTCTCTGTGGCGTTGTTATTTTGTATTCTTTGTCATTTACTGTTTTCCATTGTGTCACCTATGGTTTTATGGATGATGAAGGCAACAAGAAATTAAAAAAACCACAAAAAACTCCCCCTTCTAGTTTGCTAACACTATTAGACTGCTTTGCAAAAGAGATAATTTCCACAGGCTACAAAAGTTATTTGTATTACTTCAATTAATTATAATACAAAACACTGGCACCACTTCATTAATCAGCTGCTTGAGAGAGTTACTTTTGTGAAAAGTGTTTTTGGTAATTTGATTAGAAAGAACAGTGGCTCTTATTACTGTGATATGATTCAGTATGTCCATCAAACAAATCCTTTAGCACTAGTTCTTAATACTTTAAAAACAGGAAAGAAAGAGAAGGAAATAGAAAAGAAGTCTCTTGGCACAAAAATGTGTCTCAGAGACTCTTTCAACGCTTAGATGTAACGGAGTGAAGCGTACAGGAAATACTTCAGCGCTTTGAGAGGCATTTCCTCCCCTCCCCCCCTCAGAAAGACGCAGTAATTAAAACCTAATTATTATCTTCATTTTAAACAAAACCTAAAGTGAATACCAATTAATAACAACATACTAATGAGCATCTGCTGTGATGAAATTGAATATGAATGTGCTGCAAATTTCGGGTAATTTATTTTTTCGGGGAAGTGCCACTGGTCTCAATCTACTGCTGGAAGATTGTATAGACTGTACGCATTTTCCATCGTGTCTCTTATGTGCAGCAATTTCTATTTTCAAAAAGAGGGCATAGTTCAGCTTTGTGGATGTTTATATAGCCAAATGCTAGCCACGCTACAATGACTTCAAGGCAATACACTGAAGTGTAAGACCGTGTTTTACACACGTTGCACATTCTTTTGTAAAACCAGGGCAGCTGCATCGCACCAGGTTCGCATAGCCCCTATGCACTGTCAGATTCTGAAGGCAGACGCTCCTGCACGAAAAGAGCCTGCGAAGTGTGAATTAATGTTACGCTAAATACTCACAATGTGCACACCCCTCGGCCCGTGCCAATGCTGATGCATACTGAAGTCTGGTCTTCTTGCGCATCACAAAACCTAGTTAAAACACAGCGCTGGTCTGTGTCAAATAGGCTGAAATAAATGCTGCACCTAGAATAACTACTTCACGTAGAACAAAAAAGGTGAAATAAAAGTACATCTAAATTGCAGTCTTTACGCTTTAGAATACGATCAGTTTTTGAAAACTTACACCCAGTTCCATTAAAAACGTGAGACGGTTGGTCACCATCTTTCCTGACATTGGTTATAAACTAAATGGGGAGGTGTGTGGGCAAGGTGTGGGGGTGTGCGTGGCTTCCTTCTTAACGCTCCAAACTGTCCACCCCCTCAATCAGTATTGGGGTTTTTTTAGTGATTATGACTCACACAGTCCATTAAAAAAGTAAAAGGAAACTGAAACAGATGTGGCAGGATTTGGATACGATGAAGTACTTATGTCAATGTGGACCGTATGATGAAAGAAGAGGTTCTTCCATATACACGCAGGGGTCAATGGGGGGAAAAAAAAAAAAGCACAGCAGGAAACTGGATATTCTTGTATATTATGAATTTTTTTTTTCCATTAAGTAACTTAAATGACAATAACTTTTACTGGTTTAAGTCCTGTTTAGCAATTAGTGAGAATATTACAGAGGATCTAATTATAAAAACCAACTCTGGACTGCAATGTCAGCAAAAGAACAGAAAAGTGGGTGAGGAACTGGGTGAAGAACAGGTGACACCTGCTGACAAGGGGCACCAGACTGAATGAAAGGGTTAACAGAATACCTCCAGGGTAGATCCTGACAATACTATTACTAAACATTTTCATTAAGAAGCCCTGGAGAAAAAGTAGCTGGCTATTAACAAGATTTAGGAGGCATGAACATGGCAAAATAGAAAAGGAAGGAAATTTGATAAGCAAAATATTTCTGGCCATAACAAAGAGGCTGCATATTCATATATCTAAAACTGGGGAGAGTCCCAAGATGGAACTGTTCTGCTTTGAGGATTCATAGGATAACGCCTCAAGGCACACGGCACAGACACAAGATGAACAGCAAGTGCCGGCAGACGAGGCAGTACTTACCTATAGTGCTCTGGAGGAACGAACGGATGAAGCTGTTGGAACCCTACTGGTGGTGGATATACTCTACTTAAAGCTGGCAGTGTAAGCAAAGACATGAAATAAACCTTGTTCCTCTTCCTTGGAGATATGTTGTTTTTTAAACAAAAAGACTAAGTGTCATCTGTGCTTAACAAACAGTTTCTCCCTTTAATGATACGTATGAACCCTCTCCCCTATTCCTGGTCTTGTGTGTGCTCGACTGCTTATCTGAGCATCCAGTAAACCAAATTCAACTCATGAATCCAGCAAAAACTACTTGCTGCTTTTCTAATCTGGCAGAAAACTAAGCCCCCAAGACCTAACTGCCTCCCTGTGTGGTCAACAGCTGGCACGAGGCAAAACAGCAAACTACACCATAGCTGATGTGAGTAAGCCAAACTAGCTACTGCTAGCAAGGGAAGACAGTACGTTCCCCTTCTTTCAGTTTTGGGTTTGCGCTCTGCCTTGCACCCAGTACTCAAGCTCATCTGAGCAGCACAGTAAGACCTGGCAGTGAGAACACAAGTCTGAACTAAGAATCACTCTTTTTTGGGGTGGGGGAATCACTCGCCTCACATACCCTCAGTATACACATGCCATTGCAAAGTGTTCTTTACTGTGAAATTTTCAGCACCAAGGTGTTTATGACTTATTTTTGGTATTACTAATATGTAATGCAATTATACAAGAGACAAGCACATAAAACTTGTGACTGAGTCTGGAACAAGACCAGACACTATCTGCTCTGAGGTATCTTTTTTCTAAGAACATTCTAACAGCAATCAGTGACTAATTGTACAGAAATTAGCTCTAAAGATGTTACATATATATGTGTGTGCACATGTGTATATGTATACCTGTCTATGAACTACACATATGTATGCCTGCACATATATATGAACAGACATTTCAGTAAAAATAGAATAGCAAACAATAAATATAAATTAGAAGTTTAAAAATAAAAATATTCATCTTTTCTAGAAATATTGTTCCAGATTCTAAGAAAAGTCCAGAAACAGCCCTTAAAATGACTAATGAAATTAATAAATAGCTGGTTTTCATACAGAAGTTTATTAAATTGATAAAGAGGATCCCATGAGATGATTAACTCCCACACTAGGAAATGTCATCAAGGTGGTCCCTTTGGTCAGTTCTTCCCTGCTAAACAGAACAGGGCTGACTGGTAAGCTCAAGGACTGAACTGTAACCGCCCATATTACTAAATTTTTAATGTTTGCTGACTGAGTTTTGGGCTGTGACAACTATCCAAGACAGCGACGGGCATGGCTCAGGAGATGATGTGCCTGGACTGTTCGTACTGGCAATATGGATCCGACTCCACTTCAGCAGTCCCAAGCTCTGCCCCAACAGACTTTGAACCCGCAAGCATCCCGACGTAATGAGGACGCAACACACTATCAGCTTCAAGCTGCAACACAGCCCTCGTTATTTTAAAGCCTCTGAACCTACGAAACGTACACAGCGGCCAATCACTCCACACAAACACCTGTAATCTTAGGTTTCTGGTCAGAGGATACTTCACGCTATTACTGTCAATGCAACAGGAGAAAAAGGTACAAGACTTGGTTTTATCCAAATAATTCAAGACTTTGCATTCTAAATCAGATTAACAAAATATATTTTAAAAAATTAATTTCATCTGTAACCTGCCTCATGGATCTGGAGAGGCTCTAGAGTATTCACGTTCTCCCTCGGAAAGCGGCATCACTGTGTAACTGAGGAATTTGCAGGCTAACCAGTCTGGACCCTGAAGATCCATCCTACACTGATGTACCTTAGGATAGGGATTGTACAAAAATTCTCAAAACTATCGTCTACAGCAGAAAGGTTAACATTTGAGGATTTTCACATCAAACCAAACAAATGAACTTTACTGGACAGATGATGAAAGACAGACATCACTCTGGAACCTGACTCACCCAGCAGCACATACAAGCAAAACTACAAAATTGTGTCTGCCCAAATGCATTGACCATGACTCCAGAGAAGCACCAGCATGATCCCCAAATCAACTGTATTTTAAGAGCCTCCAATCAAGAATATCTGCACCCTTCAAACAAACTGCTGCTTGAAATAAGCAGCATACAGATATATTCCTAAAACATATCCTCTCCTTGGTGTACAAGACAAATCTAATAAAAAAATAAAATTGAAAAATCCATGTTCACATTTTTAAGAAAAAACCAAGCATTTTCAAAGTCACTCATTCATTTCTGGAATTATCTGACCCTTGACAAAGTGGGGTAAGAAGCAGTTAACAGAAGAGGTTTGGTGAAACAACACTAAAATCAAAAAACACCTCTGTAAAGCAAAGCCGTCATTCTGCTCTGGAGAGAAAGCACCATGGCCAAGAATTCCCCATCTATATTAAGCATTACAGAACAAACTAGTACAGCTCCAGAGCTTGGTTTCATTCTGGAGAACAGATGGATCATCTAATTGAATGAAGAGCACCCATAGCAGTTAACTATAGGTCATCTGCTTATTCAAAACAGAAGAAGTAAGCACAAGCATAAGAACTCTCATCACTGAACAGAACTTTTTTACCTTTCAAGTAATTTCATGCATTTCCATAAAAAAATTCTAAGACCACGCTGTTCTTTCTAACAAACAAGAACTGAACTGTAAATATCCAGGAAACTTGCCTTACAAAAAAATGTGTTACTACAACTGAAAGAATCAATTAGGACTCTGGACAGCTGAAATCCGCACACAAAACCTCTGCCCTTACTCATGAAGAACCGCTCCTCATGGAGAATGCCAGTCACACCCTGTTTCTCAGGACCCACATTTCTCACAGCTGGAAACAAAATAAATCAAGTGGGGCCCAACCAAGAAGATTATATGAAACCATCTTACCAGGAGCAAATTCTGCCTGCAGGGAAAGAATCTGCGCAAGGTAACTCTCAGACCAGAACCACAAATCAACCATCTATCTGCTGCAGTCCTATTTCATGGCAAAGAGAGAGAGGCTGTTACTACAGGCCTGAGGCTACTACAGGTCTCTTAGAGGCCTCTGCAGACTAGGTATAAAGCTGCTTTTTTACCGTTTCATGCAATCTGCTAACATGTTCAAGAACGGTTGCGTATTGCCAAGGAGGAGCAAAAGGTTATTCCTCGTTATCCTATCCGAGGCACGTTTTGGGTCTTCTGCCCGCTTGTGAAGGATGCCACTTCTGATGTTCAGATGCAGGATGCTATGGGTAACAATGGAAAAAGCTGATAGAACAAGACCTGTTCTCACAATCTAGACTGCAGTAGAGGTAACAAGTTTCAAATTGGAAGTAAGATATTTCTGTTTACATAAATGATTTTATTCTAGCTCTGTATTTGCAACCTTGATTTTTATTTATTTTTTTAGAAATAAAATCTTTTCTCACTGATTGATACACTTTACACAAACATTTGGCACTTGTCAGCTACCCAGAAGCATACATTATAAAAGTGCTATCTGTGTAAGCAACTTGGCTTATACATATTTATTTAAGTTACGATTTTGTTAAGAAATGGGTAATGTTGCATTTCTTTTCTGCAAAATAATTTACTAATATTTGTGAAAGCCTTTTTTAACTGAATCTTGATTATCATTCAACAAGCACAAGTACAGCATTTAAAAACTGGTGTATTAGTAAATAAACAACACTATAAATAGGCTGGATACACGAGCAAATAAGCTTATCTAAATATGTTTTAGATGTAAAAGCATGCATGTGAAAACAAAAAAAAAGTACCATTTACAGAGAGGGAACTAGACATACTGCTTTGGATTACCATATTCCTGTTTCTCAAGGCTTTAGGACTCATGCCTTCAATTCCAGGTTTTAGCAAGAGTAAAAAGTTTGAAAAGCTAGGTTTCTGCCTTCAAATCCTAGTCTCTCAGTTTTTAATGAACTATTCTTTGAGCTCAAGTAGTTAAATACTCTGAAGCAAGGAATGTATCGGCTGCAGAGGACACTATTTTGCCAAATTTGGCATTTCAGTAAGTTCTAAAGGACTTGGAGTCAACGTTCCTTCTCGTTGATGATCATTTTTCTTAAAAGTTAAGACAATAAGGAAAGTAGGCTAAGATATGAAAATGCTTCAGCTACTCATCATGCACCCTGAAACATTTTACTATTAGAAGATCAGAATTGTCAAGAGATTGACTGAAGTCCCCATCTCTACACTACCAACGATATAAACAAGCAACTCTTGAAAGTTCTCAGACTATGAGACCGGCTGGAAAGGCAAAGAGACTTTCAATACAGTTTATTTAAGTCGCTTAGCTTACTCTGGAGGCAGCACGTAAACAGGTGATGCCTCTGTTAAATAAGATCTTTCTTCCTCTATTTTGGTTAGATGAACTGTGGCCAAGAGGGTATAGTGGCACCTATCTATCTGTAGCAGTGTATATGATCAGCTTTATCAGAGCAAGTCTTGATCTCATGTCTCTGAAGCAGCGCTCTCAGACTTTAATAGAATGGCTCTCTACTACATGCTAAAGAAAAGCCAAGTCATGCAGATGACAAAGCAAAGGAGAGCATCTTTTCTGTGGGTGGCACCAAAATGTTAAGATCAGTTGTGTACAAAGGCACATCTCAATGACTTATAAGGCAACTTTATCTATTACCCTAGGGTTGAAATCAATGGCAGCACTTTAGGTACGAGACACAACTCCAACAGCTTACTATGCTGCCATCTGCTCCTTCCACAAATAGTCAGTGTTATGCAGGATTTATCCCCATATGCTTTCCTTTCTGGGCAAAACATAGGTTATTTTCAATCTCCTTCTCCGTAACTCAAAATGGATTCTTGGGCACCAAAAGTGCCAATGGCACCAGTACGTACGCTAATTTTGATGCATTTTATTTTTTAATGCCACCTTCTCTACATACATCTCTGGCATCGTCTACCAGTCTAACAGTGTTCTGGGTGACACAGGTTTCACCTGACGACACATGTTAAAAACTATTGTTACCGATGTCCATTTTGTAGGCTGCTTTGAAAAAACCCAGAGATTCTGTCCTGATCCTGACTCTGTCCTTCAACTGGCAAGTACAAACAGAAAGGAGAAAGACACCAACCCTGAGATTATCCACAAAGAAAAGGAATTAGTCCACCTAAGAACAGGCAGAGATTAAAAATTTTAGTTTTGATTTTGTCAGCCACTCCAATAAGTGAGGACAATAGTGTGCGTGTACGTTCCAGGAGAAAAAGTGTCTGTCAAACAACATCCCCCCCAGTGAATTTTCATCAAGGGGTGCTGAATAAAGTTCAAGAAAAAAGGATACAACAGTCTGGAGGGTTATTCTGAATATTCTCAAAAACTTCAAAAATTGTTTGAACAAGTTTTGGCTGAGCTACTGAAGCAACTTAGTAACACAGGAAAAAGTAAACATACTTATCAAGCAAAAAATTATCCTCTAATAACATGATGTGAATGACCTAAATCGCCTATTCATTTCCATGGGACACCCCAAAGCACGCACCTAAACTGTAATGGATTTAATAGTTGTAACAGAGACAGCTCTGTAGCTCATTAATAACTGTAATTTATGTAGTCTTTTTATTGTCATAGTTTATTGTTTCTAGTATGGATATAAGGGACTACACGTTACCTTCCACAGGTGCTTCCCATGTCACGAAGTTTAAAAAAAAGAAAAGAAAACCAGAAATGCCCATCACCGTGATTTACTGTAACTAGACCCCCATAATACGAGCAGTAGAACTTTCTATACATACTTCATTAATGTTTGTGATTCTGTGTGTAATAATCACAGCTCTGCAAATGATCAGCTGGCGACTTGACACAGGGTGAGGATGGAGCACAAGAGTGAAGCTGCCATTTTTCCAGTTTCCCTGCTTATTATTTGAGTGGTGTCTCCTTGTTTCTCACAAGTGCAAGGAGTCCAGGCTGATTATTCCTGAGTTATCATCACACAAATGCAACTATCAGGTTATTACTAAAATTCTTCCCTGCAGTGTCAGTTATCCTAACCACAGATATTTAGAAGAAGACCCAAGAAAGAAATTTTAAACAAAACATATGAAGAATGGATACTTTCACGCAAGGCATCCCTACTAAATGAAAACTGCTTGTCTGCAAACTGTTAAAAAAACCCTTGTATTTTTAAGAATACAGACTGCCTTAAACAATCATCTTCAATGGATTAAATCTCTATGTTTCCACACTGAAAGAGATTGGTGACAAACAGTAACTGATTTCACTACTGGGAAACCCTCTCAAAGTGATTATTTTTACATGTAGCTGAAAGAAATACTGGTTTAAATAAAAATGATAGGTTTCTTGCTGCTGGAGAAAAAGCAGAAAGTGTTGAACCATGGTAGCAACCTATGCAATAATTAGCTATGATTGAAAGAACTCCAATTACAAAGCAAGCAAAATGGTGACTGGAGTATTTTTCATCATGGAGAGTATACACTGGCCAGTTATGGCTCTGAGAGAGATGACAGGAACCCTGGACACCAAGAACTCTGCTGAACCCAGGTAAAGCGTGAAATGGTACACACTCGCCAAAGTGGCAAAAAGCGATCTTTCCATTGTTCCATTCTCTAACAGGAAAAGAACTGTTCGTATTTAAGCATTAGGCAAGGACAGAGAAGACCTGTTTTCCACTTCTGTTTCTGCAAATAGCTGCATAGCACTAGGTGAATCTCTAGGCCTTCTGGTAACTTCAGCTCCCCTTCCATAAAGTCAGGGCATCTGCAAGCAGTGTCGGGTGTCAATAAAAAAATTACTAAAGCAATGAGGTACTAGATACTTTAGCATCATCTATTAAAAAAAAAAAGAAAAAAAAAAGTGTTTTAAAGATTAGCCCTTCCCTCCGGGGCTAGAATTAAGTTTGCTTTATTTTGCCTTGGACGTACGCATCTGTCTGGGCAGAACTATCTGGTTGTATTAGGAGTTCTGAGTTTTCACATTCAACAAGCGAAGAAATTTTAAATTTAAGCTTTCAAACTTTACAACAAACTCTTCAAAATAATACAGACAGACAAACTGCACGCTGCTTCTTTGCCCTGGCACCAAAACACTAAAGCAGGTCAGGTATTTCTTTAAAAATTAAATGTGTTACTTTACCAAATACAAATTATATTATTTTACCAAACAAAACGGAAAAGACAAAAAGTAATTTGTGAGGTTCCCAACTGGCAAAGCAAGAGATCTTGTGACAACAGCTCTTCTAAGTCTGCAGGAAGCTCAGCAGCAGTGTCTAAGTGACAGCAAGCCTCACAGGAAAACCATGCAACTACTTTGCCACATTTGAGAGTAAATTTTGGAGGGTAATCTGGAAGAGGAATGTGCTGTAGTTATTAATAGCATGAATACCTCCAAGTGCAAGTGACATTTTGTCTCTAGGACAAAAGAAAAGCAGCTGGTTGTGACAGGAAGACATGGAACACCCCTGTGAAAAACCTTCCTTACCAGCAATCTGCTGCTCAGATTTTGTTCATTTCACAGTTTTAATAAACCCCTTTTTTAAAGAATTTTCTCACTTTTGTCTCAGAGTAGTACTCTAACGATTTATAACTAGTAGCTGTTCTTTAGAAAGATACTTAACTTCCCTGTCGGTAGCACTGAAAATTGTCTTGAGAAGTTCAATGTATCTGATATGAAATTGGATCAGATGCTTCAAATACTGGACTCTGTGTCCCCCAAGGGAAGTTAAAAAGTGTAATCAACAAACATAACATTTACTGTTCTGAACTTGAGACGCCTTAATGAGAAGTACAATGACACAAGACAAACCTTCTTACCATAAACAAATAATCCTAAGAGTTAAGAAGCCAGAAACATCTCCCTCCTTTCTAGTGACGAGGCAGAACAGATGGGTACTGCAGCAGAAAGCCACACAAACCTTCGAGCTATGCACTCAGGTAAACATTTCAAAGGTGGGAATCCAATTAGCAGACAAATTGAGAAAAAAAGAGATGGCCTCTGAGCACAGAAAAGCAAGGATCTTCCTCACAAGACTTCCTCCCCTCTTCTGTATGCCAGTGATTGCAGCTACAGCACTGCCATAGAAAGATGACCCATAACAACAGGAAAGAGGGGAGCAGAGAATTTCTGTAACTGGACAGACATCTCAGAAACTTTTCAGCTAGAACTAGTGACATCTGAACTTGAATTTCAGCCAGATGGTTCCTGATCATGGTGCAATGCTTGTAAAAACAGTCAATCAAACGGGACAGGTCAGATAAAACTGTGGTATTGCTCTCAAAAATACTAGTTTCCATTCAAAGAGGTGAACTTCACCAGATATAACACTCCTAATAGAAGGATCTGATGTCTACTAAAATGTTAGTCAAAAGGAAAAACTGTAGACTTTGTCATCTATTGCCAACACTGGCTTTAGGATAAATATCACCACCATTTACCATTTACCTACACACCCATAAGAAGTAGCCCAATCACAACAGAATGCGTATTAATTTTTCTAGTAACTTAAAAAATTAATTGCAAAGTCTCACTTCTCTCCTCCTCTAAGTAACTTATCTGTGCTCACAACCTCTGCTAACTGAACTTCCTTCCCTTCCTGAGGAACCACATGATTTTTCAGCAGATACCAAACAGACCCATCGTGAAACCGCACAGTGATGTTCTCTGCATCAAGCCTCTTCTTGAACACAATTTTAGATGACAGCCAAATCCACCTCAGGAAGGAACAAAAGTAGAGAAGGAAGCTAGGTTTCAGTAACCAAAAAAAAAAAAAGCAGCTAAGCTGACTGCCTGTCATGATACGTAGTTTAGAGAAATTCAGAATTGATCCAACAAAATAAAACTATTAGTAAGCACAATGCTGGCTTTCCTTGGAGCTCCTCCTTCCCAATGCTTCTCAGCAGGCTGATGCCGTAAGCAAGGACCCACTAGTGAACTTGCGTTACTGCCATCACAGTACTCCAGCAGAAAGCAAGCCCTTTGAACAACAGTGGATTAAGAGATACTGGTAATTGGATTTCTCAAAATCTAACAAAATATAAGCAGTTTTGGCCATTCCACCCTCAAATGCATCTCCAACCCTTCCCTCATTAAAAAAAAGTCCCTCATGTAGACTGTATAAAAAGCTTGTAGGAAGCTAAATGTAATAAACCTTACAGGGAATATAAATTATGAATAATTAAGACAATTAATTTGTTAAGCTAGTAAAGTTGTATTTCTGGGATTTAAAAGACAGCAAACACAAAAAAGCAACCTGAAATTTAGGACCAGGGAAAGTACTCATACATACATACATACATACATACAATAAAAATGTCAATCATGTAATCTTAAATAAGACTGGAAAAAAAATGACCTTATCCTTTACAGTATCATGCAGCACCCTAGTGCCCAAATTACAGGGAATAGAAAGGTGGACAAGAGGACATTCCATCTCAGCAGAGAAAGAACAGATTGCCCAGAGCAGCTGCTCTCAGATGATTTAGCAACAATATTTAGAAAAAAATAATAGGAAAAATGTAGCTCTAAAAAGTTTCTGGGCTAGGGAAAGAAGGATTGGCTTTATAAACCGTCTTTATAAGCTAGACAGGATGACAAGAGCACCTTATGAAATGTACTTACTGTAAAATACAATGTCAATAATCATTGTTATTGTTTTCTACTCTTGTAGCTTGTTCCTTAAAAAATTATGATTTTAACATTGTTATTCTTAAATCTTATATAATTAAAAAGCTCATTCCAATTCTGCACAGCAAGGCAGCTGATTTCCACAAGTACGGCAACCCTGACACACAAATACAAGCCTGCTCATGGAGGGGCCAGGTCCCCAACACACATCAGGGTAGCTAAGAGCGCGCCTGAATCAAGGGCTACCAAGGGAATCCTTCAGAAATGCTACTGTTCGCCTTCTGCTCTCCACAAAGAAACTGTTCCGGACTTTTCACCTTCCTGATAAATCCAAGACTCTTGCTAGTAAGGGTGCGTACATGCCAAGTTCAATACAGCCAAATAGAGCCAGCTGGGAAAGTTTAGCATTTCCTTCATTCTTACAGCTTTTACGAAAAGACATGTTTTTCTTCACTGTCTTTTCATTACAACCTTTCATCACAACCTTTCATCTTTTATTCACCAAATTTATATATTCCACTCAATTTTATCTTCATTCCACTGTATAAGTCTGCAG
>JAVKLA010000058.1:16951073-16953573 GCA_034782735.1 Sagittarius serpentarius
TAGCATTTCCTTCATTCTTACAGCTTTTACGAAAAGACATGTTTTTCTTCACTGTCTTTTCATTACAACCTTTCATCTTTTATTCACCAAATTTATATATTCCACTCAATTTTATCTTCATTCCACTGTATAAGTCTGCAGTGGAAACTGTCTGTTGAAAGGATGTCTTCTTTAATACGTCATTTCTTCACAAGGCTTCAAGATTATATTATCTGTGTCAGGTCATCAGTAACTTCTTGTAAGGTGATGTACTGGATGTATTCAGTCTAAAACTGTCAATTATCTTGTTAAGGTTTACACAAGTACAGGGAAACACTTCAAGTTCAAAATAATTTTGCAAGAAGTTGAGGGAGATGTGGATTTTAAAAAAAGTATTTGTGTAGCCAACAATGAGTAACTTTGTACATATAGTACTGCTAACCAGAGGAGCTGTCTCAAGCAGAAAATTCGTTTTTATCATAGCTCATTGTTTGGAGCTTCCATGTATTTCTGCAACTGGGATGAGGAACGAGGCTGAAAGAAGAACGAGGCTGAAAGCTGGCTGGAAGACATAAATTAGGTTAGATAACAACAACCTCGTGTGGCAGCAGGAAAGCAGCCAAACCTCATACTATTTATTATCCATGCCAATAGACTGTTTTGTTAGGTGAGGATTTTCGAGTGGTTTTCAGCAAGGGGAAGAGCACGCTAGCCTTCCCATCCTTACCATGCAGTACTCCTCTATATTATGCGCTAGCTGGAACCTCTGAGCTGTCTCAACAAGATCACCCATGCAAAAATCTAGCTAGCAGGATTAGAGCATTGATGAACAATAAAACAAAAATCTGAGAAAATGGCAACATTTTCTTATCCATGTGGAAGTACTGAAAAGTATTCTTTACCATTTCTGCTACCCGGGTATTCAGAAGTATGATGTTCAACAAATCATCTAGATCACGAAAACAGAGTAACCAAATGCATATAAACCTCTTCAGGCAAGTAGTTTAACTACTTTTGTCAATCCATCCAGCTCACGAACAACAGACTTTCATGTTCTGCACGAAATCACCTGTGGAGCAGAAAAGCATTTTCCCTAAGTATCTCATCACAGGGTTATAAAAAAACTCAGAAGTGGTTTTTGCAAGGTTGCGCAAAGTCTCAAAAGGCGTTTAAGGTTTATGAGACAGAACATGAATATTTCAGTTTTGTCCAGCACCAGGTGATTAAACAAGGTAACTCATTCTTCAGGTCAAATTATGCTGAAGGTTTCACATAGAACCATAACTGTCTTAGCATAACCTATTCAAAACTTTTCCACAAAGAAAAACTAAGACTCAAAAAATCCTGTCTCATACATGACAAAATCTGTTATCATTACCATTTAGCTCCCAGAACATAGCTTGAACAAATGCTATTTCATAGCTTCTGTAACTTTCCCCGCTTTCTTACGCTCTAGAAGGGAATGTCATTTAACCATACCATCAAAATATCAAGAAGTCCAAAATGATGGTGCACTAATGCCTTCACACTTCATGAAATGTCCTCCTGTGTAACAACCAAGTCCGTAGGAACTATTCCTATTAGAAGCTAATTCTTCTCTAACAGCCCTTCTCTCCTTGTTCTACCCTTGTCCAGTTCTATCTTGCAATCAGTCGGTTTCTGCAAGAGAGAGATCTACTAAAAGCAGGAAGCGATTCTAGTGAGTCTTCCTCATGCTGGACCCGTCTCTGGAAGTGAATGAAGCGTTATCTTTCAGATGACACACAGGTGATGCATGGCCATTAAGGTCCTGTGGCACCTTCTGTTAAGTTCTGGTGGTTTATCCTAAGCGTCCTGGCCAAATTAACTCTACTAGACTACAATTTGGTCAAATGCCTCAAGCCCCCTTTGCAGCTTGCTTTAATACAGCATTCTTCACTTCAGCTCTCGCTCTTAGCTGCCACGCGATGTTCCTTCTAGGTTGTTAAACAGCTGCTGTGTTCAATCCTTGAGGTAGCTGCACTTCAGTGATAAAGTAAGTGAACCTATATATAGTTTGTAAATCCATTTGTTATGCCTAAAGTACTTTGAGATTTAGAATGTGCAAGAACGCACATATATTAAGCTTTTTAAACTCTAAAAAGGGGGACTGCCATAACTGGCAGGATCCACGTTCAGTCACTTTGTACTTAACGGTTTGAAAAAAATTACATGCAAATTATTTAGAATTTTATTCCACTTTTCAAAGCATGAAGTTAAATGTTCCCATTTCTAAAAATAATAATAAAAATCAATAACTATTATTCAGTATTCATTTGATATTCCACAATGGACCACTGTGAATTTGAACTCCAGGAAAGGTTGCTGTTTCAAGCCTCCAAAGGGTTATTATATAAAGCATAGAGAAATAATAATTTAAAAACATGTTAAAAAAGGCAGAAAACATCCTTTCTTTTGAATTATAACTAAAGATGAGAAAAGACAGAAGTGAATTAATTAGAATTACCAACTTACAGTAATAATGGTACTGATAACAAGACAG
>JAVKLA010000058.1:16958573-17006810 GCA_034782735.1 Sagittarius serpentarius
TAGACCAGACAGCAAGACAACCCAGAGACCTGTAACAAATTAAATTTTAAAGTAAAGTGCCATTTCCTTGCTTGTGCTTTAGAGGGGAAAAACAGTTGTAACTTTTTGGTTTTCTGATGACAGCCAGAAGCTTTCTTTTCTCTCTCTCTCTTTTTTTTTTTTTTTATAAAAAGCTATCAAGATTTCAACGTAAACTGACTCATTTAGGAAAAACTAACATTTTGATGAGTTAAAATGAAATAAAATCTGAGCCAGCTTGCTGTATGTCAGCTCAGGGAGACAACGCAAAAGGCTTCTCTTAAGAGTATGAAAGACAGAATGCTTCTGGGATTGGTAAGGATGTACTGTTTGTACCAGGTCCAACCATAGGTTAAACCAATGCCACACCTCATCTCTAAATATCGCCAATAGCAGACATGTAAGGAACAGTGTAAGAGAAAGCACACAGTAGAAATTTTCCAGAAGATTTTCCCAGCTTTTGGAAATGGCTCCAGGACCTCCTGAATCACTATCGCTATATTCAGGGTTGATGGATACATTACTACCGCCATCCCAATGAACTTCAAATGCTTTTTGCACCAACGTAAACTTTTAGCATCTACAACACCCTGCAGAACAACTACACACTATATGAAAAAGTATCTTTTCTTGAACACATAAAAAAAAATAATTTTTTTTTAATGCCTTCTAGTTCTTGTATCAGAAGAGACTAGGAATAATTATTCTGCATTCACCTTTTCCATGCCACTCATGATTTTATAGACCTCCATCACATCATCTTCAATCAAACTCTTTTCCAAACCACAGTCCTAATTTACTTGTTCCTTGCATGGAAACCACTCCACATCTTTGTTGCCCTTCTCTGAATCTCTTCCAGGTCCTTTTTGAAATGCGGGGGTGGGGGAAAATGGGACAAATGGGGAAGGAGATGAAACCAGTACTGCACACTCTACTCAGGATGCTAGACGAACACAAATTTATACAGAAACAAGATGGTATTTACCATCTTGTTCTCTGCTCCTTTCCTTCCTCAAGTTCTGTTTGCCTGGAGCACTACTGAGCATTTGAGCACTCAGTAGTCATCTCCAGAAAGATATTTATTATTATCCAAGAAATATAATTTTATTCCTCACTAGTAAGTCAATACACAGTTTGTATGCAAAATTAAGATTGGGTTTTTAGCATCTGCATCACTTAACATTACTTGGCAGAGGTTTTAATCTTCCATTGTTAAGAGACAAGTCAACTTGGTATCACAAGGTCTTTCTGCAACTCCTTTCAAACAGTTCCAGCTTTTACCACCCTTGAGCAGCTCAGCACTGTCAAACTCCGCCTTTCGGATTATCAGCTGTTGGTGTCTCTGCTGGGAATACTGGCTGTTTATTTTTGCCCCTGTTTCCAAAATTTGGTTTTGTTGTTCCTGCAAAGAAGTTTAATCTAACCATACCAGGATCCCTGGTACTTCGACAGAAACACTACGAAGCAGAGGACAACTCGGAAAGTTGCTTGCTTCCTTTCTCACTGGCTCTTTAACAAGCTGCCCCAACGTTGCCACAGCATAATGACTTCTACCTAATTTCCAGGGCGGCAACTCAGGTTTCCAATTATTACCATGTTTCCTACTCTTCCAGTTTTCACAGCTCCACTCAGAGCGTAACTACTGTCACTATCACCACCTTGGTTACAAGTCAACAATGAAAGCCTGCAACTATATACCTTTTCTGGCTTTCATTTCCTGGAGATTCTGGTTTGCTGGCAAAGTAGATCTGTT
This sequence comes from Sagittarius serpentarius, assembly GCA_034782735.1. Lineage (NCBI taxonomy): Eukaryota > Metazoa > Chordata > Aves > Accipitriformes > Sagittariidae > Sagittarius > Sagittarius serpentarius. The sequence goes on from JAVKLA010000058.1 coordinate 16,960,345, forward strand.
AATAAGACAGGACTTAATGTTTTCTTTCCTCACTGGCATGGCCAAAACTGAATCTGTATTTTGTACCTCAGTAATCCAGCGTCCTGATTCAATATGACTATGTCAGTAGCTTAGTTTAAAGGCAGATATTTGAGTTACTTTATTTCAAATGCTTTGGAACTTGTGAGGAGGAATACATAAACTTTAGTTTTCTATTTTCCAAAACCTTGTTAAAACAGGATTTGACTATGCCTACTCTTACAAGTTTTGCTTTATTTATTTTTTTATTTTTAAAAATTTTTGTCAATGTCTTTCCTATCACTTACTGGATTATGCAGAGATTTTGTTTGTTTATTTTTGCAGCTTGTTCTCTAAAGGATCAGATAACTTGAACAGCGTGTTCTTTCATGTTGTCAGCTTTATCCTTTTCTTCAACTTAAAAATATATTCTTCTATAATCTTTTCGAAAGTGCTAGAAGTCCGATTCAGGTTTTGTTTGGGTTTTTTAAGATGAAACCTCAATTCCTTTCCAAATAACTTCATTTCTTCCAGAGACTTCGCTTCTTTCACCATTTTTCCAGCCATGAGACATCCTCAGTATCATCCCACTCGGTGCCAAGCCCCTCAAAACTCTTCCTGTTGCTCTTGCAAAGAGGAGCATTTATGCCCATGCAGGCAGACCAGAAAAACTTTGTGGGGACTTAATGCCAAGAGCAAGGTATATAGCACTACCTAAAATGTGTGCTCAAGTCTGTAATGCAGACATGAAAGAGACCGTTGAGGTACACAGTTTAGGTTCGTTTCACCCAACTTTGGATATTTAAAAGCTTCATTCCCAGTCTAAGCTAGTCTCCCTACAATCCATTTATAGTAAATGGAGGAGGAAAAAAGCATCTCCAAAAAGCAATTTACCTAACAGATTTTGGGATGAGGCAAACCCTGCTCTAGACTCTCTTAATAAAATAAGGGTACATCTAATGTCAGAGCAAGCTTTTTAGAAACAGTATGATCAGTGTATCTGTTCACTGTTTGAGTTTTATTGTTATGTAGATTAACAACATAAATCATTACATATTTAATACTGCATGGTGAGAAAATTCCAAGAATTCAGAAATCTTCTGTGGATTTAATTTTGGTCTCTTGCACAACTGTTGCCCTAGCAATCCTAGTACCACTCTCCTTGTCACATACAAATTATTTATGACAAATATTTCACAAGTGACATTAGAAAGATAGATGCCGCTCAACAAGACTGAGCTACTTCATCAGCAGATGCTTCACCATGAAAAGTCCTAATTTAGGACCTGACCTAACATAGACACCTGACCTTCTGGAGTCAGCAAACACAAGTGACCCTTAAGTGAAAAAGCTAGTCTCCTTAGCTTTGGTTTTGCAAATGAACCTAAGATCTATTTCTAAGAGAGGAAGGTGTTAACCTGTTGCCTCAGATTTTTGAAATAACTCAGTTTTAATAGACATGGAGTAACTTTCTACCAAAAAAAGCTACTCAAGGATATTGTTGAGATCTTCAGGCACTCACTCATGTGAGTACTGAGAATATCATTAAAGCCACAGTGAGGGAAAACACACAAACATTTCTGCAAAGGTAATGTACTGTCACAGATCTTCCATTAAGTTAATTCTTAGAGACAAAAGCTATGCTCTGTGCGGAAAGCTGTTTATGCCGTATTTACTTGTTATGTGCCATCTCTACCTTCCTATGAAACACCTGGTAGCAGTCTGACACAAAGAGGGCCTTAAAATACACGGGGCGGGGGGTGGAGGTGGGGGGGTGGGGGGGCATGGAGGGTGTCCTCACCCATTTCAAAACCCTCCTGTTTAAGAGCATAATTGTTTCAGCTGTAACTATGAAAAGATTCTGTGTGCACAGAGAACACTTCATGACTCAAAACATATTGAATGACTGCATTTGAACTTTAAAACAATTTATTATACTAGAAAAACAAAGCATGGTAACTGCCAGATAGTAAGGTATTTAGTTAGGGAACGCAAGTGCAACTGAAAAAACAAAGCCTGGAATGGAAGCAGCATCCCAACTTCAGCTGAGCAGAATACTCAAAACCAGACAACCATAAAAATAATGCATGATAAAAGTAACAGCGTGTTTTCTGCCACCTATTGGCATTTTTAGCTTACAATTAAAAAAACAAAGGACTACACCACTTGCAAGGTATTGCTTCTGTTGTCTTATAAGGGAATGCACAGATGGCCCACCCAAATTACCATTGAATAATGACATTTGAAGCGAGTTTATGGAATTGTTTTGGTCTAATGCAGTCACTGTTGAAGAAAGTGCTGGGAACTTTGCTGGCCACAAAATACAGGTGAAGAAAGGCTGAAAAACCCTGCTTAAACTAAAAACAATAGGTTAGGATAAAAATAAGCATTGAAATTCAACAGCCTACTATTACACTTGTTTTCAACTACTAAGAAATAATGATGAAAACATACAACTTTCACTGAACAGTACATTTCTCAATAAACTATATTTAAAAAATTGATATCTAAGTTGTTGCCTACAGTAAAAAAACCCAAAAGTGTTATGTGTAACTAACTAAATGTCCCTTCAATTCACACAGAAGACAGTTAATGTCATTTGTATAGACTTCCTACCAGTTATAATTAACATTAAAGAGGTCTTTTCTTCTTTGTCACCTCTCTATTCAGGCCTTATTTGCGTTTGTTTGTACTTACTATCTGTTAATCTCTCTTAACAAATGACAACAATAACTGTTGCTATTATGCATGTAAATTAAACATGCAGATAACTGTGTGGAGTGAACTATTTTCGAAAAAAGCAGTATCAGAAACATGTAGCTCTTTATGCCTCTTGTTTTGCTTTGATAATTAAGCCATAGCCTTGATTTGTTTTAAACAAAAAACTTTTCCATGAACATGCATGTTGCAATCAAATTCAATACATGCATTATGTTCTGATTCAATTTGTTCAAGCGCATTATTGTTAACCCTTATTTGATCCATGCCCGTCATCTTCACTGACCAAACAAAACCAATCCTTCATTTCCCAGCAGCTATCACTGAGTCTGTAAATTAATTTGCAACAGATCAAACAAAATCGTAATAGGAAACCTTCAGTTTTGTACTACTTGGTACCTGCAATACTGTGGGAAATGAAATACAAGTTGATGGGGGTGGGTGGGAAAGCAACTAGCATTTCCAAACATTCTGTCTACAAATGCTTAGTTCATTTTAAAATATAAAAAAATGTATGCAAAAAAACCCCTGAAGTAAATGCACAATATAAAAGAAAATCCCTGAAGAGTACTATGACCACAAACTGTAGCTAATGGGGAGAAATTTGCAAGTCAAAAGTAATTTTCTTTCTTTATAAGTCTGTTCTTGAGAATTAGCCTCTCACATTCTAGTGATCAACAAGCATTATAAATATTAGCCCAAAATACAGAGGCAAGTGGTTTTGGAACAGCCTTTCAAACAGAAGTTGCAGGAGTCAACAACATACATTTACTGAGCTTTATCTTAACAGTTTTTACAAATTACATTTCACAGTGTAGCTTGGTTGCCTGCTGCAGTAGAGGACTGGATGTGCTTCTCTATGACACTTCAGTTCTGCATCTGTTCCTGCCTTCAGACAGCCTGGATGCTGAGGGACTACAAAGCTTTAAAAGTTCCTAGGGAATGAAAAAATGCAGTCGTAAAAAGAAGAAAGCTGCAAGTGCTGAAAATTATTCAGAGGTCTCCATCAGTCACTTTGGAGTTGAATTTAAATTGTAATTAGTGCTTGCTTCTCTACAATCTTACTCTCCACTGAAGACAATCTTAATGTGGATTTCTGAAAATGGTATCTTGGTGGATGACGTCCAATCTCTAGATGGCCGAGATACCTAACCTCAAGCACACTGGATCCAAAATCCACGGCTTCCTTGCTGCAGAGCTGAAATTAGCACCTTAAATCATCAAACCCGTCAGATGGGAAGTGTAGGAACACAACCTGGGCGCGCCTTCCTAGTCAACCAGCGTAAGCTTGCTGTCCACATCACTGATCAGCAAGCCAGCCTTTGGAAGGCTGAACGTGAGAGACAACACAACAAAAATTTTCTGATTCAGGCATCGTTGTGAGTTACTAATCAAGTCACTCTTAACTTCAAACTGACCTCTCCTTTCAGACTACTCTTACAAAAGCATGTTATTTCCACTAATACCAAGGTCAGAAACTTCAAATCCCATTTTCCTGCCAGTGTCCATTATTATGGATAGCATTGCCTAACAGGGCAAATCTGGTTGAAGTGGCTTTAATTCCCCTGGAAGGATGAGGTTCCACCAATATTGCATTACTGGGTAAACTATCAAATCTACTGATATCCCCATGCAATGTTAAAAGATAGATGATTTTATGGAATATTTTATATGAATTTCTCGTGGCAACAGCGGACTTGACTCAGTGACCTCAAAGTTATCAGTTCCACTTGCAGTAACTTGTTCTACATTGCAGCTGCATTCTCCCTGTTCAACCTGTCTGTGTCTTCTGTAAATATATGAATGTTTGGGGGAGCAGATAGACAAATGTTCCTTAGTAGTATACAGCATCTCAGGAATTAGAACTTGAGCCAAAACCTCCGTTTGCACATTCTCTGGCAGGTGTTTTGACTATTACTAGCACCTACATCCTTTGAAAATTACTTCAAAATTTTACACCTGAAACACCAAAGGTGGTATTAATATCAACTTAAAGATGAGCTATTGTTGTAAAGTCAGGAAAGTTTTTCTCCTGTGTACCAAAAACCCAATTACTTTTAAGTAATACCAACTTCTAATGTGCTTTTTTGCCTGTTCAGAACAATGAAACACTCTAGTAATAACACTGACTTGATCCAATGTACTTGCACCCTCTTGGTGAGGTCCCAGCAGCAATGAAACTCTGAATGGCAGTGTGAGAGCTACTGTCATGCACTGGAATTTCAGTAGACAACACAGACTTGGCTGACACCTACCTGCCACTGCTACAATCCCAAGAAGAAATCCCCTCAAGTCAGGGATGCTATCATAAATCATGAAATAAGATTTCACACCGGAAACTTTACCCACTTAGCAATGTGAAGACCAGCATAACTCGGGTTCCTCAGGCAACATCCCGGTTTTTCATGGCTAAACGTACCTGGTAAAAACCTCAGAAGACCGCTTTTATAAAGAAACCAATTCTGTGGCTGCTAGACACAAGAAAGGCATAGACCCCTTCAACTTTTGAAGGGGTTTCTCAAGATGGAAGACTTGATGAGACCAGGATTGGCATTATCAGAAACACACTATTCTCAGCTGCAGGAGAAGTAACCCTTTGCGGTATCCTGGTGCCTTCCTGCTTCATGTACTTTCTCTGGCTGCTTCCAGCTAGCTGCTTCATCCTGATTGTCCTTCCAGAGCAAGTACAGAGATACATCAGCTAGTTGCTTCATCAGTCTTATAGATGGAGTAATTTATCAGTGAGATCAGCAAAGTGGACTTAGTGGTGAACACTTTGATCAATCAGGAGGGCTCCACACAAGTTTATGTGTCTCCTAGACAGCCTGAGGAGAGACAGCTGTTCCTTTGGAACTTGTAGCTACTAATACAAACAACCTGGAGACTGAATCATCTGAACTTATAAAAGACTGGATCAACATATGAAAGGAACATCTCATGACGTCTAAAAACCTGCCTCTTGGTCACCGATCCTGTTTGGGCAGGGGAAAGAAAAGACAAGTAAATTCTTCATCAAGGTGAAAGTTGGAGATAATCTTGTCAGAAAGAAATTTGAGGGAAACAACAAAGACTACCCTGTCACAGAAGAGCATCATACATGGAAAAGGAGCCATCAGGCTTCCTTCCTTCCTCACCCCCTAGCAAAATGACCACCATCAGAAATGAAGCCTTTATAAAATCATGCAACCGCCTCCTTCTCTGAGGCAACAGACTTTTTTTTAGCTCTATAAAAGACTACCACCAAAAGTTAGCTCTGGAAATAGAAGGTGAGCCTGCAGCTTCACAGGTGGAGCATCTTATCTATTTTGACATTTTTCCTATCAATGATGATCTCCTTGATAAGGAATGAGCAGGCACGCTCAGTGGACAAGAATCATGCAAACCAACCCTAAAACCCAGAGTAATGGAGTAGAAGCAGCAATGCAGAATTCTGGGTTAGCAACTTTTTCAGGTTCCTGCAAGGCTTGATATTCCACAAGCAAACCAGATACCAAGCACTAAAAAAAATGTATCTGTGAGACCATAAGAAGGATGTAATTTTATCTTGGAAGGAAATTTAGTGGACCTGCAGAGCCTCTTCAATAAGTAGGTTCAGAGATATTTAAATCTCAAAGTAGTATATGGATAGACATTGTTACTGATCATTCCAACCTTCTCTTCCATTTTGTCAAAATTTTAAAACGAAATTCTGGAAAAGCTCTCTTCACTTCTTCAATATATTACTACAAAGAGATCAAATTCTACTAAGTCAGAAGCCCTAATGTTAGGTTCAAGAGATCCCTTACTAGAGAAAAGGTATGCCCGAATTTCATCCTAGAATTTCAAAATGTGAAAGAATTTCAAAATGAAGAGTGTGTGCAAGTTCTCTTTAACTGCCAGCCATAACTGAAGCTTTTAAGTCAAAAATCTCTTAAAACTAAGTTATATCTAACATATTTATACTCAAATTTGAGTATATAAAACAAAGATGATCTTTGAGGATGTTTTAAGGCTCTATACTGCTGTCCTAAATGTAACATTTAATCATTTCCCAGTAATAAATTCCTTTGATATTTTTCACAGACTCTTCAAATAAATTGTTTTATAAAAGGACCTGGGTCAAGAGTCTATTATTGATGCTGGCTGACTAGAGCTTTTGTCTTTTTATGTTAAGTGGGATAGGTACCATGTTAAACATGCTGCCAAGCTTGTTCTAGCTGAAAGGAAGGGTATTGCAGCATACGCTGAGAATGGTGAAGCACCTTAGGTTTGCATAAATTCCTTTATAAATTTATCCTACAGCTTAAATCCCTTACCCAGGGAATGCTTATTCCATGTTCTCTGCTGTTTTGTTAGGTGTTGTGTACATTTGGGTTTGAATTCCAAGAAGCAATGCAAATAGTAACTATTATAGTAACAACGACTGCAATTTATACATAAAGCTAACTAGAGTGCATTAAGAGACCTGATCATAGATCCAGTGTGGTATACGACTATTTGGATCACAAGTAAAGATACGGAACTATTTTATCAATGCACACTTGGCCACTGACTTCACATTCATTTCTCTTTTTCTGTACAGTAAGTATTGTAGCTAGTTCCTCATCCAGAAAAAATAGATTGCATTTCCCAGTATGAGTATTTTTAGAGTCTGATGCTACCTGATCATCCAATTTAGGGAAAAAGTAAACAGGGACCATGGCATTTCACACTCCATTTCATGCTGCCTCACTTCAATGGAAGCTGAAGATACGATTTCAATTTCTCTTCGAAGCACTTCCTCATTTTCAGGGCTTCGTGAGTTTTGGCCTATATAACTGATCTGAATTCAGCTGTGGGATGGAGCAGATAAAACTCTTATAAAGAAAGGGAATTCCTTTCCTGGATGGTTCATTCTGCTCCTCTTGAATTCAGCATTATCCAGGCTGATTAACGGATAGACGTGATCTTTCAGGAAAAATACAAAACTGTCTCTTAAATGAAAAATAGTAACAAGGAGATACGAATTGCTTTCAAAAGTGTACTACTCGAAAGCTGTACAAATCCTGGAGATGGCTGGTTATATATACAGTATTATTATCACAGGAACTACATTAAAGGATGTTATCAAATTGAAGCATCTTAGCCAACAACTCCTAGTGGAAGGCAAATGATGACTTTACCACCCACTGAGATAGTACTGATCGTAAAAGAGAAGGATACCCTCTCCAAAATAGTATCTACTGAAACCTCCTGTTTTCAGAGACACTCATTTCTGTTGTCTCAGTTCCTCGCTGGAAAGCTGCCAGCCCAAACTGACTTGCAGGCAACTGGAGTCAATGGGAACCACACCTTCGAAGGACTGGACTGTGAAGCTCCAAAGCCACTAGACAAACTGTAATCGAGGGCAATGTAGCTACACTAACTTGCTAATTTAAAGAAAGCACGAGAGAGGAAAAAAATACTACCTGAGTTTCTCATAAGCGTTCTTCTATCTTGAAAAACCCGATGATACTAGAACAACAGAAGCACTGATGTGGGTTCCTGGCGGCCATTACGAAACGTGAAGCTCACCTTTCGCAACCAACTGCTCTGATCTAAAACACCCAAAGAAAAGACCCAAACCTAGTTCCCTTTGGATATTATGGAAAATGGACCTAAATTTGAGAGGATTTAGCCTACAGCAAAATCTTGTCCCATAAGCATACTTTTTAGGAGTTCTTTCAGTACTCGCATACCTCAAGGTCCTGTCAGTAATGCATGTGTGACGCGAAGTCAGCCACAGAATATCATATGCCTACTTCTAGGCTGCTGAAAATGCAAGTTTTTAGATTTTCAAGAATGGTATTTTGTGATTTGGATACTCCAAAATAATAGAACTTGAACTGCTTTCTAATCCAGAACTGAAAAAAAATTTGAAAGAAACCACCTAAGACTGAAAGAAAACTTTCTTAATCTTCAGAAACTATTACTCTCAGTAGTATCTGTCATATCAGTTTGACTGTTAAAAGTCTTGAGGCAGTGGGAAATCAAAGAAAGCAGGAGGTAATGGAAAAAGCAAGAAATGCACCCTATCCCCTAAAAAAAGAACCCAAATGCTCAAGCTAACGTAAAAAATGCTTAAAACAAAATTATCAAGCAAGACAGAAGTGGAAAAATGTCTTGCCGGTCAATGTAAGAGTTTTACATATTATTAAAAATTGATTTTTTAAAAAAAGTAAGACATCTTTAAATGTACAGTCACATATCATTTCATACAAGTTATTTGAAACTTATTGATCTCATTTGTGCAAAGACCAGGCTCTGTCATCAGCCTGCTGAAAGGATAATAGAGCACTCCAAACCCTTACGATAGGTTTGATGCAAACAGTGGCCCTCATTTAAACACATGTAATAGCACCACGAGTGGACAAATTCCAACCTTAACAGTTGTACATTATAAACTAAATTAGCAAGCATGTTCTGCTTTACTTCACATCAAAGCCAATACCTTGGTCTTCTTATCTTCAGTAAAATAAGGCTCTAGGCACCAAAATACGTGCCCCAAAACATTAAAAAGTAGCGCACAACTAACTTACCGCTCACAAAGAGAACCAGCAAATACCAACAATTTTATTTTACTTAAGACAATCTGAAAACAGCTAAACTGGATTTCAAGCAAGCAACTGGGAAAAGGCATGCTTAAAATGACAACATATGGGAAACTACATTGAGAGAAGGATCAGTGAAAGATGTCTTATGTATTTCTGTATGGAGAGCTAAAACCTCTAGAAGGATATTCAAGTCCATTCTGCAAAATATTCTCCCTATTCATGCAACTCAAAGCAAGCCACATTCTTAGGCTATGCTAGGTCATAACTAAGCACAGTACCTTGCTTCAGAAAAAAATTTTGCTTTGTCTGCCAACTGTCAACAAAGCACGAAGAGCTCATACAGCCCATCCACATATTGCTTGTTAAAAAATCTAGCAACATACAAACAGTAGTAACTCAAGGTTTCTTAAAATCTGTGCCTCTACTTTGGTTAGAAAGCTAAAAACACTCTATTCCCCCACCTTCTTGCACAATTCTGTCCTCTTCCCTCTCCCTTCAAACATTTGTACAGTCCTTGAATTATTTCCTCTGTCACAGACCTGTCTTGCAGGAAGTCCAATATGACATTAGATGTAATACAGAACACACAGAGATTTTACTCATGTACGTGGCAATAACAGTAAGGTTTGTCAACTCAAGTATACATTTCAAGTCGGTAAAGAGACAAAAAGATCCATTTATGTGAAACATTTATCTTTGCAATATGCTTATGAACATCTCTTAACACTGAAGGAGTTAATACAGTTCTGAAAACTTTAAAACTGATAAGGCACATACAGACACATACGTAAGTTTCGAGGAGCTCAATGGAGTGAAAGGTAATGGCAGAGAAAGCGGTCTCAACGGTCTGGTCACCTTAAACTAGAAAAGTTTAAAGCATCGCTAAGCAGTGTTTGTTCATTTAAGTTTAATTATTTTCTCCTTGAGAATGGCACTAATGAAACTGAATATCTTTCATGGTTTCGAAGAGCAGTCTGAATGGTCTGTAAACAGGACTGAGGGCAGACAAGAGAACTGGCTCAGCCGGGGGGTTGCTAGGTGATGCAGAATGTAAACCCACAAACTTGTTCAGGTTTACTTTGCTTTCATGCTGCTCTCACACAGGCTCTCCAAAGTTTTAAGAATTAATTTCCAGGTAGCTATTTAAAAACAAAAAGTAGAATAATTAAAAAAGAAACCCCCTTAATCCTCTTCACCTCTTCCCTTGCCCCCTGCAATAGGAAAAAAATAGCAAAGAAGAAAGGAAATTCACAGCATTAAAGTGCAGGAAATCCATCACAGTGTTTTGAATATGATGACGTATTCCTCTATATATTTGTATGAAATTGTGTTGAGAACCGGTGATTATGAAGAACTTTTAATCTTTTCAGATTAATTTTTACTTTTGTAAACGTAAATAAAAATTATTTCTGGAGCAATACGTTGGGCCTTTAAAGTACTTAAAATGAAAATAAAGTCATATTTACTAATATTTCCACTGCAGATTACAAAAGCAAACTTTTCAGTATAACCGTGTTTCTACTCCCAACCTTTTCAGAGCTGTGGTTATTTTTTTTTTTATTTTTTTTTCTAAAGTATCTGATCAGAGATTGTCCAGTAAGAGCACTTTATTAGATCATCAGTCAGAGGGTTTTACAAGCACCAAGAGCTATGGGCTCAAATGCAGCACATCAGTTTTAATAGCCGAAGGTCTAATAGTAAACTGCAGATACTGCTGAGAACTTTCCATGCACTGAACTCTTGAAAAAGCACCATCTCTCAAGCTTAAATGCAGCTGCCTCTTTCAATGCCGCAAATGGGTAAATTTGACAAAAAAGCCACCATTAAGACTACATGAAAGGCTCAAGACAACATCCTTTCAATGCTTTGTACTTCAGTAATCAGATGTACTTACTCACCCCCTCCCCCAAACCCGATCAAGAACTATTTCTGAATGGTAGGAAATAATTCCACTTTGTACATCTTTTAGTTAATCAAGACTTTCTATTCAGCAATTTGACCTTTTGTTCAAAACAGGATTATCAGTTTTTTCGCCAGTTACCAAGGGCGACTCGCATGGTGAACATAATTGCAATAATTTGCAAAACACCATGGCAACCCACATTACAACTAGGTAAATACTGGTCTTTTGTGCTACATTGTTATTTTCAGAGATGCTGAAGTCAAAGAACGAATGACAAATGAACACAAAATTTATATTTGCTTTGTCTCAAAAGAGAAGAAAATTGATAACAAGAATTGGGGGGAAACCGACTACAGCTGTAATTTCTAACTTGATTAATTAGGATGGTAACAGTCCTTAACAGTATATTCAACAAACAGCCCTGACTTAGTCTCTCCACCCACCTCTCTCTCTTTCTACACTACTACCACTAACCCCCACCCCAGACAAATTTTTTCAGCTAGGAGAACAAACAACTCCATTTGCTCTTTTCTTCAACTTAATGGAATCCTTAATTACAGAATATTGTTCTCCTGCTCTTCATTACACTAAAAACTGAAAGTGAGAGAGCGGAGGAGGAAGACAGTGCCAAGCAGACAGGGTAGCTACAGTCATCGTATCTGCCTTTGCTTTTTTTGTCCACAGCGGACCTAAAGATGAGATGGCATTTTTTTTTTTTTATTAGCAGCTGTTGTAAGGCAGATAATTAAGTAAACTATTTAGTGCTCAAGTTCTCTCACTGGCAGCATTAGTAAGACATGAAACCTTAAGTCAAGTCATGGTTAAAATCCAAAATCCGAGAGGAAGCAGCTGCTTAGAAAGAAAAAAATTATCTTAAAATTATCAGATTGGGTGATTTCTAACAGAATACCTACTGTATTAAAACATTTGCCTATGAATAGTATTATACACTTAATAAACTAATAATTTTTAACTTAACTGATTTTCCTTATAATTGTACGGAACTTATTGTTACAATATAGGCTTCTATTAAGACTTCAAGAAGCCACATTAAAACCAATTATTTCCGAAATATGTTACAAATACAGAGAAATAATTTTGCTTAAAAAAAACCTGCTGAAAACAGTCTAACACATGTTACTAATTGACTTCACAATAAATTTGCTATATATTACTGGAGCGTGAGTTCTGTGCTGAAACACTTATGCCACAGTGAACTGACTGGATGGTTGAGAGCTTAATTTTCATGATACCATTAATAAAAACAAGTTACATCTCTATACAGGCCAAATTCTGTCATCAGATGTATGCATAAGGTTCCCATAAAATGTAATGGCACCCTTTAGCAATGGATGTTCACTGTATGTTCAATACAGAGTAAATGAAAAATACATGAAGCTGCAAGAAGCATGCAATCAGAAGCCAGTGTAATCCTCATTTCCGTTCCCTGTACATACAAATCATGTGTCAATTTACAGTTAAAGGACCACATCTATATTTTAATTCTCATTAAAGGGCTGGATTGCCATTAGGATAAAACAGGCTTGCAATGTGAACATGACTACTGCTGCATCCCTACGTACTGTGAACACTAGAGAGTGTGGAGTAAAATGAAAGAAATGAAAACAAAGTGCTAAAGGCAACCGAATCCAGCCCCAGGGAGCTGAAAGGCACTACTGCCTCTGCCACACAGGTTCTCCATCCTGCCGGACGGGTCACTTCCAGTTTATTGAAAGGCCTCACAGGTAACGATCACTTGAGGAATCAGTCTGTTTTCACTGAAATTGGAAGGTCTACACTGCTGAAATTTGAGTAGACCCAACTGTAACCTGAAAGCTGTGCTTCGGGCAGTTACACAATACCACACATTGAAAAATCAGGTCCTTTGCTTCACAAATTGGAAACCCAAACTTACGGATGTGTTTGATGTTCATTCCGCTACACCTCATTTCTCTGAGAAATAAAAATAATGATTTGTCCCCTTGCTTTCACAGAATCACAGAACGGCCTGAGTTGGAAGGGACCATCAAAGGCCACCTAGTCCAAGCCCCCTGCAGTGAGCAGGGACACCTTCAACTAGATCAGGCTGCTCAGAGCCCCGTCCAGCCTGACCTACACGGCTCTTGTAAGAATCACTCGATCCTACAGTGAAGTGTGCCACAGAAAACTTCATGAGAAAAATAAATAATTCCAAGCAAAGTTTCAGAGAGTGCACTCGGTAAGGTAAAGGGCACCCAGAAAGCAATGGAAAGAAACAAATAAAGACTAGCTGCTCATCTAGTGAGTGCTGTCCAACCTATAGGCTGCAATGTACTGAAAAAAAGACAGCATGGGATAACGTCATACATAAATGATCTGGATTAAAATTAAGCAAGCAGTATTCATTCTAGGAATTTTTCAGCTTTCAAATCTCCAACTCTGCAGTATTAGGATCCCTCTTCTATTTTTAAATAAAAAAAAATAAAATTCCACCTTTCTGCCCGTTCTTCTTCAAAATAGGGTTTAAAGGAATACACAGATTTTGCTGCTTGAAATAAACAGTAATCCATAGTAACAGTGAATTTCCACCTTTTCACCTTCTCTGCCAGCTACACATTTTGCCCAGTATTCGTCAATAGCACAGGCAGGCAAAGACTTAAGAATTTCCTCATACTTTTCTTTTTCTGTTAAACCAATCACACTCAAATATAATTGCTTGCTTTTCTTGTTCAAATTTTCACAGGTGATCTTCATCCGTGCCTGCCCCCTCATGCTATTTCAAGCCTACCTGCCCAGCCAGATGCTCATCCAGCAAATACCCTGTTTGAATATTCTAATTCTGCCAATTGCACTCAATTCCGCTTCTTTGCTTTTAGTTTCATCTACATCCACCCAGGTCCAGGTCCAATCTCATGTGCCAGTTCTAGTCTCTTTACTCATCTACACTCAATTATTGCAATTGTACTTGGTTAGGGGTTTTTTTATTTTTTTTGTGTGTGGTTTTTTTTAATCATGCCTAGCTCCTGCTCCATAGTAAAAAATTTTCTTAAAGGTTTGTAAAATTATCAAATGTAGATGGATTTTCATAGGATGACAGAAGACAACCAATAGAATAGAGGAAGGAAGGATGAAATACATTCTTTTCCTCATAGCCAAATGCTGAAGACTTCAAAGCCATAGCACCCGCATTTCAGGTATGGCAAGGTCACCTGAACAACCTGAACACTGCTTTTACTGCAATATCATGCAATAAGCAGTGATTACAATTCAAGCACTTTCACGCCTGTGGGCTTCAATTAAACTGATTTACACTACATCAGATTTTCCCCTTTCCCATTCATTCCTCCTCAGATGACCACTACCGTGCATAAATGCAGTCGCTTGGTGGGCCTCACTAGGCAGCTTCGTATATCAAGATGTGTACGCTTCAACTGCAACTTCTGGTTTTTTAACACTTTGATTTGCAATAATTAAAATATATCTGTAGAATATTCTGAGATAATAAACATATACTGCCCTACTTAACTCCACCTTAAATTATTCCATTTTCTTCCTGCTGCTGTTATTTAATTAAATTAAGTATCAAGGAAGACACTCAAAAGTCTCAAAAAACCTTTTAGCCTCTCCTCAGCTACCCATCCATTTCTGTACCTACTTTCAACCCCTGCCCGTAACTCTTTCCTGCAGTCCTCTTAGGTGTCTCTCAAACTTTCCCTTAAACCTGCCTATTCTTTTGGAAAGGGAGCTCTTGTTCTGCCTCCCCCCTGCTTTGACTTTATTTACCCTTCCCACTACAGTCAGACTGCACAGTTCTTCACTTCTTTAGGAGAGCCTGATTTCTTGAGTTAACGTCTGGTACCCAATGCCGTTATCAATCTCCGGGTTAATAACAAACACCTTTTGAGGGAAAATCTCCATACATGGCACACTGTTCAGACACAGACCAGAGATCGTAACAAGAAAGGTCAGAGGGAGATGGAATTTGGAGAGGAAGAGAGTCTATAGCCTTTTTTATTCAAGTTTTTTTTAAGGGCTTGTAAATTGGGCGTGTCTGCTACTTTTCACAAAGAACAGAAAGCACCCAAAAATCTAGGCTGACCTGCTCTATCTCAAGCACCCAAGTGAAGCCAGAAAGGAAAAGCATCATCTCAAAAGAGCTGTTGTGGATTAGTCTAAGATAGAAACAACATGTTTTCCTTAATCTTGAAAAAATGCTAATCCACTTCAGGTTAAAATTTCAGCTAGAACTCAGCTTTAGAGAGATTTGGTATACAAAACGGCAAGCCAGAGACCTAAAATGTGGCAATGTTTTAAAATTTTAAAACTTAAATTTTCAAAACTTAAATGGTAATACATGGTAAATTTTATTAAAAACTGCTTTGAGGCTAGTAAGAAAAAAAATTTAGAAGGACAAGGGTTCAGAAAGAACAAGAACAGAAAGTAGGCGGTTTTGTTTTGTTTTGCTTTTTTTAAGAAGTAATAGCAGCCATGGTAGCAGCAGCAAAGAGAATGCTAAGGACCAAGTCAGTGCAATCGACTGGCTGCCGTTCTTGCCGAGCCTCAATCGGAAAGGTCCCAGACACACAGCCAACTCCTCCCCACCCTCCCCAGTATATAAATACAATAACTTACATCAACTCATATGGATAGAAACAAATTATGTAAAACATAGATTACTAAAAGTATTTCCAAATGGACTGCTGTGAAGCCAGCCAGTACTACTCCTTTATCACAGAAGTGGACATGACCATCTGGAATTGGTGCACGACTACTCAGGATGAACAGGGCCACGTTAAGAGTAGGAAAACGGGCTGCACAAAATTGATCTGTCTGTACCCACAGTGGTCTTGCTTAGATAGGCTGTAGAACCTCCCTGAACAACCTGACCGAACATGAAGGTTGGACCTGCTTTGAGTGGAATGAAGACATACAGGAGTTTCTTCAACCTAAACTATTCTAGACACCAACTAAAGTAAGCAGATGGATCTTAAGCAGTTGATGCTCCTGTGCAAGCATTAACAAAAAAAAAAAAAAAAAAAGCCAACTCAACAGAAATACAGGCCTGCCACAAACTCATTGAACTAAAAAAAAAAAATCGGAGAATGGGTAAGACGCTGTTTTCTGCAAGCGAAATAGAAAGGACATTTTTGTTGCAGGTAATTTTTGTGTTTTTTTAAAATAACGCTATACATTTTTATTTAGTAAATCACATACAGGAAGAACAAACTGCATAAAAACAGCAGGTAAAGTATGATCCTTCAAATACACTATCCTTCCTTTTTTAAAAGGTTACCTGTTACTGAGAGCTGCAAGGCTTTAAGACCAACAGCTCAATACTGAAATTAGTACGGCCCAAGAGAACTTTCCAACCGCAGCCTCTTGAGAGCAGAATGGGTTCCTTGTTACCTCCTGCCTGCTAGAAAAATTTTGCTGCTATGGTGTTGCTGTTTTGAGTTTGTGGCAGACATACATGTTCTCCCAAGTCTCTAGAACTAGTATTTTCTAGATTTTAGAGAGAATACTCAATAAAAAAAATTTATACAACTGAAACAAATTCAGAATTTCATTATGACTGGAGTAGAAGACTGCAACTACTTAGCAACCAGTATTATGACCTGATTATACATTATATGGTTAAAAGAACAGTTCCAATCAACTTGAAAGTCCGTTTTCTTAAGGTAAGGAAAATTACAAGCAAATTTTAACTTGGTAGAAGGTATAAAACAGATGTGTAAGAAATGGAGACTGAAAGCAGACAGCTGCTGACATAAATCAAAAGTTTTCTGAAGAAGAACACTAATAAGAAAAATTAAGACAGATATTTACTAAGAATATAGAACCAAGTCTATAATGTGATGGAAACAACAAAATAGTTTACAGCACAAAAAAACAGAAGTGTAACTTTTTCCTATAGTTTGGAAAAGCACAGTAACAGTCTAGTAGCAAATAAAGATGAAGAACTATTTTTTTTGTTTGTTAGCAATAAAATGCTTCATAGGCCTTCAAAATTCAGCACATTCACATAACAAATGCTTGAACTTAATAGTCCCGTTAGAGCTAAGAAGATTCATTATTTGCTGGACTTCCCAACACTTGAAGCTACCTCAAAAGACTGAGACCCATGTATCTACCAAAATGCTAATTTCCTTGAAATACTTACACAAGCAAACCAGAACAATCCATGTAACTATTTGTATGCATCAGTCTAACACTAACCTGAGGAAAAACAACAGAAATACTGGTAGGGACTTTAAGTGATCAAGAATTTAAGAACAGGAATGTAATTAACACCAGTCAATATGTTTTTATACAGAACAGCCTCAACCAAACATGACAGTTCATTTTTTCACAAGATTACAAGTTTGGCTGAGAAAGGCAGATGTACTATAATTAATCTCTTGAATGGTATTTGATTTACTTCCAAAGGACACTGCAGTAGAATTAGGATTGCACAGTGTTAATAAAGAACACGTGAAATGGATTAAGAGGTGCAAAGTTGAAGCATCTCAAAAAAATCAATTGTCCATGAGACACAAAGTGATGACAGTCAAGCAAGCATTTGTCAATATGGGATAGAGAGGGATTCTGGTGATGAATCACAAAGAAAAGGTTACACTCATACTCTTCAACTTTTTCATCAGTGATTAGTAGAGGAGAAATCCATTCAGATAAAATTTACAGGTGACAAAAGCAGAACAGCAAATAATGATAAGCATGAGGAAATTGGTTTGGTGAACTGTGCTCATTCAAAACAAAATATATGTTAGTACAGCAAAACAAAGACAACACACTGGGAACAAAGACTACAGTTCACACTTACTGAATGGGGATACAGTATGTCAGAAATAATCAGCTGAAAAGGAGTCATGGTAGGTAAGTTATTCAACATAAGCTTTAAAGGCAGACATAGCAAGATGTGGAGATTCAATACTGAAGAACTGTCTATGAGTACTGAGGTGAATTTTTTCAAAGGTATTGGTCAACACACACAGTCCTGATGATAAGACTTAAAAAAAAAAAAAAAACCAGAACTGGTATGCTGAAGAGCCATAAACAATGGTTCAAGGCCTTGAAAAAACACTTAACAGCAATAGACCTTGAAGAGCAGTCTCTTACCATCAAAAAAGAAGACTGAGAGGTGACTTGACCAGAATGTGTAAGTATATTCATGGGTGAAAAGCGCAGGTGACACAGGCTACTTAAATCTAGAGAAGGAAGGAGTAATATGAGCAAGAGGCTGGAAAAACTTGGTGGATTGAAAACTGGCTCAACATCTGGGCCCAGAGGGTGGTGGTCAGTGGAACAAAGTCTAGTTGGAGGCCAGTAAGTAGCAGCGTAGGCCAGGGGTCCAGGCCTTTTCAACATCTTCATTAATGATCTGGATGATGGGCAGAGTGTACCCTCAGGAAGTTTGCTGAAGACATAAAACTGGTGGATACCAAATTGAACATAGAGTCAGCAAAATGCCATCATAGCAAAAAGGTCAATGGCATCCTGGGCTGCATGAGGCAGAGTGTTGCCAGCAGGTCAAGGGAACTGATCCTTTGCCTGCCCTCAGTAACTAGGTGGGAAGTGCTAAGATCCTTCTGCCAAAGCAGAGGAATAACATCTTTTCCATCAGGCTTGTGAACCTAACGAGAAGGACTTTAAGCTAGGTCTTCTGGGTATGGTAACCAAAGTTTGGAGAGAAGTCATAGCACAAGGAGAACTGAGGAAACACCCAGATGACAGCACGATGGGGAAGCTCCCACATTCCCCTTGGAGGCAGCACAAGTGAGAGCCCATCTCAAATGCCTCTACACAAAGACATGCAGCACAGGGAAAAAGCAGGAGGAATTAGAAGTCCATGCACAGCCTTGCAAACCTATGAACTCGCGGTGCCTGCAGAGATGTGGCACTTGGGACAGCACATGATGGAGTGCTGTGACGGACAGCTGCAAGATCTTCAGGAAGGCCAAGCCAAGGATGTGAGGAAAAACACAGATGGACAAGGTCCTGAACAACTCTGAAGCTGGATTTAATTTCAAAGATAGCCCTCCTTGAAGTGAAGAACTGGACCACGCAACCTTCTGAGGCCCCTTTCACCCTAAATCCCTCTATGATGCTACAATGATTTGTTTGGAAATTATTTTAGATGTGGAGAGGATGCAAACCATGAATTTTTGTTTTGATACAAACTAAGCTAGACATTAAAATGAATGAATGGGTGGCCATATTGGTTAGTTGAGGTTGCTGTCAGCAAACACCCAATATAATTCCCAATGTTTATGCCATTCTCCACAGCCTTCAGAACTGACTATAATTCATACTGAAGTAGTTAGAGCTACTTGATGTTTGTTACTTATAGTAAGTCACTCTCAGAAGAGCCCTAGGGGATAGATAATGGAAAAGAAATCTTTCCCTTGAAAATTAATTTCAATGAACGTCAGTTGATATGGCTTTTGCCACTGTAGAAGTTCCGTACTGATGAATGCCCAGTGACCAGCTGCAGGACAGCAGTATGTGCTCCCTGAGAAACACTGTATCCAGCCCTAAGAACAGTGTCCAGCTTTTTGAGATATTCACTTATGACTATTAATGTCACAGATGGGAACTAACAGGAGTTAATGCATGCCACACTGAATGATGGCAGAACTACTTAAGAGAGAAACAAAATTCATTAATATAGCCAAAACAGTACAAAGTTTCAGATATTTGGGCCTGGGAGAAACAAAACCAAAACATTAAGGCTCCATATGACAGCTAAAGACGTTCTTGGGAAACGTGAATTTATTAAAAGAAAACATCACCCAACCCAGCAGAGGCATGTATCATTAGGGGATATGCCTTTCAAAGCCTTTCAAAGGCTGAAAGAGTTGGGGTTGTTCAGCCTGGAGAAGAGAAGGCTCCGGGAAGACCTTATTGCGGCCTTCCAGTACTTAAAGGGGGCCTATAAGAAAGACGGGGAGAAACTTTTCAGCAGGGCCTGTGGCAACAGGACTAGTTGAAATGGCTTTAAAATAAAAGAGGGTAGATTTAAATTGGATATAAGGAAGAAATTTTTTACGATGAGGGGGGTGAAACCCTGGCCCAGGTTGCCCAGAGAGGTGGTAGAAGCCCCATCCCTGGAAACATTCAAGGCCGGGCTGGATGGGGCTGAGCGACCTGATCTAGTTGAAGGTGTCCCTGCTCACCGCAGCGGGGTTGAACTAGACGGCCTGTGATGGTCCCTTCCAACCCAAGCCGTTCTGTGATTCTATGATTCTATGATATGGTTGGGAAGGTGACAAGCAAAACCAAACAACCCCAACTGCAAATCATCCCTCTTTTGCCTCCCCTATCCCACCCCATATTATCAGCAGCAAGCCCTTTGGGTTAGTGGGCATGATTTTGTTTACAGATGTAAAGCAGGGGAACATGGAGAAGGTTGTGGTAGAACCTTCCTCTCATCCTGCATGATGAGAAATAAGTCAGATCAAAGTCCACCTTAGGCCAATACAGTTGGTTAAGCGCTACGGGGAAAGACTGCTATATCATTCATATATGCTGATGTGTGAGTCAGTGAAGACCATTATCTTTAGAAAGAGTAATCTAAAGCAACGTGAAGACATCTGCAACAATCCCTTATCATCCAGTGTTTTTAACCAGGATAACTTACCTTGACTTCTCTGATTAGTTACCTCTGATCTTTATGAATTAAATCTTTCTCTCTTCAAACACCTATCTTAAAACTAGACACGTCTATTCTAAGCCAGGAACTTCTGTAGCATGTAACAATACTTTCACTCATGTTACAGTGTTTTGAAGGGTTTTTTTTCTTTTAAATTAGCTTTAGCACAACTGGGGCATCATTACCTTATCAAAACTCGAGAAGACAGCAATAGAGACAAGTGAGAGAGGTCAGAGGATGGGAAAGGTGGGCAAGAAAATTAAAAGTAAACACTAGGAACAATTCGGATTATTTAGTCTATATTTTCAGGGGAAAAAAAATTCCAATCATTTCCCAGATTCCATCAGATATATAAGCAGTATATATACATATATTTACATATGCAACCCACATCCACACACATATATATAAATTAGAATTTCCTTTTTTGAATTTCCTTTGACTGAAATTCAAGTCAGATCAGACACCCATATAAAAACAAAGTGTCTGAAAGTTTAAGCCGATACTCCAAATAGTTTTGCTTCCTTTTTTTAGCTCTGTTTTTCAGTTTTGTGGTTTTTTTAATGGAATAATAATCACACACACAGATAATGTACTGGTATGGGCACTCAGGAAGTCTGTGGCTCCTCAAAAAAATCAGTGTCTTAAATTTTCTGGTGTAATATCTGGAGAATACTTTATGTATGTTTTAAAAATATTTGAAGAAATACACCAACCTAATAGGCTCCCTCAGTTACTATGGTAATAAGCATTTGTAAAAGCACATAAACATATGAAAGGTGGTTTTACTTTATATCGATATTAATCTATTCTCCTATGTTACAAAACACATGAAATAACAGAAACTAGACTTTTTGGAGACTAACAATAAACAATTTTCCATGTTGCTGTGAAGTTACTGATTTTTAAGGCAGAAACTTCATATAACCCACGCCTGAAAAACATCATTCCGGGCAGACAGCATATTAAAATATTATGGGAACAGTAAGACTAGAAGATGCAATACCTATGTTGTTATAAAGATCTTGCTCCAACTGGCAAACACAACAGTTAAAAAGTTCCCTGAAAGTAGTACTTATGACAACATAACCACCCATAAATATAAATTACTAATTAAACAAAGAAAAATATATTTTGAGAGGAAAGGACTCCAGAAAATAGAAAACGTGGATGTTTCAACCTTCAGACCACTCCTGTGAAGGGATCTGCTGGTCTCTGTATTCCTATGAAGTGCAGTGAATTCAATAGCAAGCTCACCCCTGTGCTAGTGGATTCCAGACTAGTCCTTAATTTGCCACCAAGATAAGTTTACCCAGAGTTTTCATCTCCTGCCTGTGATTCCAGATGTTTGGGGTTTTTGTTTGGGTTTTTTTTTGGTTGGTTTTTTTCCCCAAGCTAAAAATCGTAATACATTTATTCTACAACTCTATCAACTATTTTAAAAACAGCAGCAAAACACACAAAGCAGAGCCCCAATTATGTATATGAACTTTGAACGCTTCTTCACAAAAGGAAGACGGCACACTTAGTTTTACCAGACTCTCTGATCTTATAGCAAAATATTAAATTTGGTTTTCCTATTTTCTACTCTGTTTTAAGAGATTAAAACTATGCTGCACAGTTTCTTAATGAAATAATTTTGCCTCTCCCCTCTATTTGCAGGAAGAAAATATTCAAGACAAAAATTGCAAGACAACAAAATCTTAATATGCAGTTTGGTAAAGTTCTAGTCAGTCTCTGAACAACACGTTTATCTAGCCAGTAAAGCTTGTGTTAATGCGATGTAAGAGTTTGGCAAATTCAACTCTAATGGAGCATAAAAGTGCTTTTGCTTGAAAGTGAGATCATTTTTAAAAATTCAAAGCATGATCACTTTTTCCTTTTTTTGCAGGAACAATCTGATACAAGCAGCAAAGCTTAAATAAACTAGAAACATTTCAAATGATCCATAAAGGATTAATAAGCACTGCAGGAAGTCCTATAGGCTCAGTGTATACATTTTCCATCTTTTTCTCCTGCGACAGGCATGACATGAAATTCTAAACAGAACTCAAGTTTCAAAGTCACTGAATGTTAAGGTCTGCGGCTTTGATACTAGTGTAGAGTGGGGTCACCATCTTGGAATATTTAATTTAAATAGATAACAAAATACTGATTTTATTAGCATAATAAAGCCCCCAAATTATGGCCCTTCACAAAATTTTTTTTCTACTCACAAACAGACAAATGGACAAAAGCAAGGCAAAAGGGGTAGTAGTAAGCTACAGGCCACTAATATAACAAGAACAAAATGACAGCTATTATTTTGGCAGAGATAATCTATGCTGAAACACAAAACACACACGCGCACAATTTCTTTCAATACCATTTTCTTGTCTTCCCACTGACTTCTATGATTACCACAGAAAGCAGGGTTCTAAACACATTTCTCAATTGAATCTTCAATCAATAACAGTAAAAATTTGAGAAGGGAGATATGGGAAAACATATTATAGCATTAGCAAGTGTTTGCAAAACAGACTGAACTTATCAATATGCATAAAAGTTGAAGGGGAACAAAATAAAATAAAAATATATCAGGAACAATGCACCATATACCTTTACCTTACCAAAATTAGTAAAAAAAAAAATTAAGAAAAAAATCCACTCAAACCCCAAAATCCAACCAGTAGCATAAACTGCCCCCAAGCCTGGTCCAAGTGATCGAATTATGCAGTCATACTTTCTTTTGTTTGTAGCACCACAGTTGTAAAATAAAGAATAATTCTGAATTAGCAAATGGTCTTCGGGATGTGGGAACATTCACAGGTACTTTTTAAATAGTGAAAGAGTGATTATTTAAATAAATTACAGAAAGTAACAAAACTAAACTAAACAGAGTCTACCTACTGGTATTGCATTATAAAAGAGAAATATTAGAAAAATAAGAATTGGATGCCTGCAAAAACCCAAAACAACAAAACTTCTGGCATCTCAGATGGAGGTCAGCTTGACACAAACAAACTCAATTTGCTAGCAAGAATCCAGACTTACTTGAACAGTGATATAGGAGAAAAGACAAATAATTCATATGAGAATTAAGAGCTCCTTGTGTTGGAAGATGGAAAAGTTTAGCCTCTGCTAAGCTTATAAGGCTGTTTACCACCCAAGCTTTCTGTTCAGAGCCAAAACAATCAACAGTAGAAACTGTTTAGGCGACAGTTACATACAAATTGGAAGAAGTTCTTACAAGAGTGGAAAATACGAAAGATTCAGAAAGGCAACAGACAAATACAGTTATAAAAGAGCATAAATATACCAGCATACATAAGACTGGCCATATTGGGGAGGGAAGGAGGTAGGCAGGCGAGATGTGAGAATGATAAATGTTAGCTCACAGTGAGAGACTGACGCTGAAAGGCAAAAATTATGCTAAAATAATACACTAATCAAAAGGAAAAGTGAATGAGAAGAAAGAAGCAGAGGAAAAAAATGAACAAAGGACTAAAAGTAATCATTTCTCTGTATAAAGGCAGCAGAGAGCCCTCGCTTCAAATGCTATCTACAATCCTGGGCACATCACTAAAACCAGACAGAAGAAACCAATGCAAAGAACAGCAACAAAACCAGCTCTATAAATGCAAAAAAAAAAAAAAAAAAGTATGATACAATAAATTTTTCAGTGGTTATAAACATACCAGATACAGTGAAATAACATCACTTTCTACTAACATTTGAAAATAAAGAGCAGCCTGACAGGGACCACAAGCATGTTACAAAAAGTAAACATATGTATCATGAAAAAGGTAAATTTTGACTAGCTGAAAGAAAGATTTTTACTACCAATTCTCAGTATTAATAGAAGCTGATATTTGTTTAATCTAATAGCTGCCGTAAGTTTGATTATCTGCAGTGCTAAAAACAATCTAAATTAAGCATTTCTATGCTTGAATATTGAGAAACACAGAAGATGAAAAGGACTTTGACAAATAGCTATAGCCTTTGTGTACCCATCAAAACTACACTGAACATCAGTGAACATCAGTGCCTGCTGATACTTAGTTTTGCCACCACTACCATGGCAAAAGACAGTCAATGAAAACAGAAGTCGACAAAAGAAAGCCTAGCAATGCAGACAATGAAGATGATAAACTTCTTGTTTTGTTTACCTTCCTTTGCAATTCAAAACAGAATTTCAGTGAAGCTGAAAAGATGACAAAACCACAGCAGTGAATAAAAGAAGTATTTTAAACACTATCAAATAGCCTTTGGAACTCCTTGTCACAAAGTGCCATGCAGAAGCTGTATCTGCAATAGACTGGCGCAGTCATACAGGTGAAAATACTTCCAGCTTTATCAGAAAAGTCAGCCACTAACTAGGAACTTGCATCTCCTACAAAAAGTTCTATTGAAAAAATCTGTCTTTGAGGGAGTTCCTTGAATCATTAAGCATCCAGCTAATGTCAGAGACCAATATTACACAGGGCAAATCCCTTCATTAAATAAAACTCTTTTGTTCATAGCTTAATACTTTATCAGTCTATGTTTTTAGGCTGCAATGACCTAACAAGCATAAAAGACTGAACATCTTTCCCAGTATTTAAACCAAACTTGAGTATTTGATTCCTCATGAGGGTTAAACTTCTTTTATCTTCAGAATGTGTTGTTTTATGATTGTGGCAGTGCTACAGAAAGCAGGTGGTACTGCTGAAAGAAAGTTAGGGCTGCTGCACATCTGCAATGGGAGAGGACTGTACTTGCAAAATCAGAGAAAAACTATGAAAATCAGGCAAAACTATGAAATGCATTATAGACAGGCTTTTCTACTTGCAACCTCCCTCACTATTCCTGTCCAAATTAACTGTTTGTTCATACAACTTTACAACCCAATAATATGTATCTAGCAAAGAAAGTAAATTTGTATTAGCGTGTTTTGTTTAATTTAATTTAACAATGGAACCTCCTATTTCCTGTTTCAGCCTTGTTTCTCTCCTTTCCTGCAAATTCCTCTGTCTTACAGCCACATGACAAACATTTACAGTGGACCAAAAGAGAGAAGAGAAAGAGACAGGCAAGTTTAAAAGGTACATGGATGAAGGTGAAGGAAAGGGCAATGGAATTAAGGCAGGACAGACTGAGCACTTTTCAAAAATTAAAAATAGTTTTGAAGGGTAACTATAAAACAGAAAAAATGGCTCTTCTTCATCACATAGGACAACAGATTGTAGGGTATTCTATGCTCCTAGTCCTACCTTATAAGGAAAAAAGTTATCTGTTAATTTATTCATTTATTCAGTGAATGAATGTAAGTGAATTTATTCAATTTTTACTGTGGAACTTCCATACATAACTGTTGAAAGTACTTTTATTTTTCAGAACAGTATCCTTTCCACTACTCAGAAACAATTCTTAAGCAATTATGGAGGTGAGGTAGAAGAAAGATGGGAGAAAAGAATGTCTTTTGGTTTTCCTAATAGCTGATCAATTGGGCTGTTTCATATACCTAAAAAGGCAAAAATGTTAGGTGTTCAGAGCAGAAATGTGTTTTGCCAAAGGCATTATTAACAATTAATAACCATTACACAGTGTCTTGTTTACCTGACCTTGTGTAAATTTAGCAGCCTTGTAATTAGACCCATATTTTGCATATTTATATATTTCCATGCATAGGATTTGACTCATTCATTCATCCATTAAAATGTGCTTGACAGACACAGATGGATAATCAGGGTACAATTTGTATTTACTGGATTACAGAAAATTGCCCAAACTGTTAAGTTCAAGGAAAGCGCATTCTTGCCTTTCTCTTGCAAAAGATGTAAAAGCAATTAAATATCCAAGGATGGCCCCAAGACTCTCTTTAGAAGCAGCAGTTTTCATAGTCTGATAGCTTTAATACAGGTTGGCTCTAAAAAAAATGGTTGCTGGGTTAAAAAAAAAAACAAGGAAGAAGAAACACTAGTGTCTACATCTTCCTTTAGACAATGCAACAAAGTAATTCTTCAGTAAGAAACATCTCCTATAAAAGCTAACCTCTTAGTATTAAGTGCAACTTCATTGAAGTAGTTGTCTTGTACTCTGGAAAAAAGGGAAAGTTTTTCTCCCATTTAACTACTTTTCAGTAACTTCCTAACTTTCTGAGTAGTTGGAAGAATTATCTTACTACTTTCCTGTTCAGAAAAAAAAGTCTTAAAATTCAATTTTTTTAAGCATTAGCCATAATAATGAAATACTATTAGTAGATATGCTTCAATGTCTGAGAATAAGGTTGATTATAAGGCAGTTCAGTATGTATCATTTTGCCCCCAGAAAAAAAAAAGGTACGTGGAGAGGCACTGTTGGTAACACTCCTCTGGGAACAGAAAGGTATGGAAGATCTCTTCTGAACAGTCAGTATGGAAAGCGACCATACAGAACAGAACGGGGAATAAACAAATTTGTTTACCTGTGTGTGTGTGCTGGTATCTCATAAAGGTCAGACAGTCTTGACAACAAGACAAAAGTTTTACAGGTTCCCTCTGAAGAAACCGACTTTTGCCAAAAAAGTCAAGTCAGGCTTACTTACTGAATGTGTAACACTTCTACATTTTTTAACTACCTCAATAGTCCAAAGGGAGCCTTTGCGCAGCTTCTTTCCCAACTCATGTAGCTGATGTGTCAGAAAAAGCCATTTACTTCCTCCTATGATTCCACAGCTCATAGTAGATTTTTGTTCTTTTAGCACCAAAAGTCAAATCTTTCAAAATAATAAAGCAGTGGCAAGAGAGTGGAGCACAATCTTTTTCTTTTTTTTTTTTTTTAACCCCTTAAGTTAGATTACCATTTTGGCATCCCTTTTAAGATAACCTGCAAACAAACTATCTGAAGTATCCGCAAAGTAAGGAACGTGAAAGTAATGGGTTAGTAAAACACTAAAAGATAGTCCAGTAGCTTCTCCTCTAGTGGCAGGCACTTCCCCCCCTCCCCAAATCAACTGGCCACAGTTATCTGTGGACTCAGTTTTCTGTGACCAAGTGAACTGCAATGTAGTGATTCACTCACCTAACTTAAGGATTTTCATTTTTGCCTGTCATAAGCCTTGAGGGAGAAGGGAAGAAAAGAATACCACCCCCCACTCTTTCCTAAACTGGGAAATCTTAATTTGAATCTTAGTAATTTTAACTCAGGTTTTAACTGCTCTTCTGACGTAACCGAAGGTATTAAACCTTCAACTAAAGCAACAAGATGAGACCAAAAAGGCATCTTCCAGAAATCCCAGGCTCATTTGTCCATTCCACCCCCTTGGGAAGGCAGGATTTGACATTTCTTGTTGGTCCTTATCTCTTCACTGAAGGCGAAGAGATTAGTCCCAAACCAACACTGTCATCTCTTCCCCCAAAATTCCCCGCTGCTGGAACAAATCTGTCCCTCTTCATGCTGTCTCTCACCCCGTACATTTTTGTGTTCAGTGCTCTTTTCACAAGGACAACCCTAACAGAAGCTGAAAGAGCTTAGTACCAGGAGACAATAAATCTCTACTGCACCATGATTACAGTCTTAATATTTTGGTGCCCCAAAAGTTTCTCTGCTCCATCAGTACTGAATGTCAACCTCTCTGCAGGTTGAACGAGGAAACACACAGGCAGGGCCAGTTTTGCTTCTATTCCAAAAGTCTGAGTGGAAGCCAACGGCAAGGACTTCATTTTCTCTGGGAAGGAAGGATGTTATATTAAATACTCATTATTTGAGGGTATGGATGGTGGTATTCCAGGTGGTATGTATTTTCGTTCAGACCACTGGTGGAGATCATTGAAGATTAATACCAGCAACTGAAATTCTCCCATACGCCATCATCCAAATTTTGTAAATGCCACAAGTTACGGGAACTGCCTAAAGATGGATGGGTATATGGCCTGAATGCTTCCAGCATCAAGACTAGATTCTTACAGTGCTTTGTACACTGGCAGATTCCTCGTTCCTCAGGTTTTGGCAGACAGTCCTCAAGTTAGGGGCAAAACAGGGGCATGTTTCTAACCACCCGGAAAGACATTTTCCAAACATCTACTCCATCACCTTCTGTAAGCAGATCAACATTCCCACATACCAGTTCCAAAACTGAAGGGCGCCCTAAGAATTCCAAAACACTTAAGAGACATAAAAAGCAAAACTCCTTTGTTAATATCACTATTCAGACATAGTTGGAATGTCCTAAAAACAACTAATGAAGCCTTCTAGGAGAATTAATCTGAAGAAACTACCACAGGCAGTGGGAGAGGTACATCTTGCACTTTCTTTCACTAACCTATTTATTTTACGGAGGTCATGCTGCCTCTGTTTTTGACTCTGAAGGTCTTTCCTTCAACTGCAACACAGTTTTAAACAGCCTCCTAGCGCTATATCATGTTTGATCCATTCCAGGCTGTTCAGTGCCTCACCACAAGAGGATAAAAAGAAAGTGGAAAAATTTGTAGCTAAAGAGTTACCTGTAATTAAGATGAGAGTGGAGAGAAGGGGAGGGAAAAAGGTCTGTCTAGATGCCTTTTGTCTGGAAAAAGACCTGGCCTGTAATCACACTGACTCCATCAATATGAGAGACTAAGCCTTGGTTAGGATGCTGGCTTCTCATGCATAGATCTGTGTCTAGAAAGGCACTGGTTTAATTTATATAGAAACTAAATGTATTTCTCATTATGAAAGCTTGTAATCGCTCCTAGATCATTTTCCTCATTTTCACTACAATCTCAGATGCTCCTCAAATAGGTATTTGCTTCTCAAGCTTTTTTCTGAAAGACACCTGATTACTGAGTGGCATCTTGCCACTAGCCTCATGAAGCCCTTCACAAATGGACTCAGCAGAAAACGATGAAAATAAAACTTTGGAGTAATCCCTGGCCATTTCTTGGCAGACAGTAAAGGCTTATTTTGTTAATTTTAAGTCCTTAAGATGCCTGACTCACTCTTGTTGGGAAGTCTCCAAAGACAAGGCAGATGATACAGAATTTTAATTACAAATTCCCTAACAAGGTATTTCAGTCTCTTTCACTTAAGAGGCTGGGGAGGGAGCAGGGGGTGTTCGATCCTAAAACTACCTTATGTTTAATCAGCCACAAAACTCTCTCAAGGACCCTATCACAATTCAGTTTACTCCATTATTGCTACTTCACTGATTGGGTTAAAAAAAAATTTAACAGAAACCTAACAAGGTGATCCCCAAAAGATACCCCATTAAAGGAACAAGACAGTGCAAAAGGTGATCCCCTATCACAGAAAGACAAAGGCAGAAAGCAGTAGGAAGGAGGGAGAATTTGATTAATTGCTTCCTTCAAGAAAGCATAAAACCCACAGGCAAATACTAAAGAACAGTGTGAGAAAGCATCACCAACACTGCATGAACTACTGGAAGACAATGTAATATTTCTAAATAGCTGTATTAATCTTAATGCCATTATTCACGCACATATATACATATATATATATATGCACATATAGATAAAAAGAAAAATTCTACCGAATTCAAATTCTACATTCAATCTATGTGTTTGATAGGTGGTCAATGGGCAGCTTGGTATCTGGTAGTTCTACTGCAAGATCATCCAGCATGAATTGACTCAATACGAGAAAAAATGTGTATTATCCAATAAAAATTATTACAGTAAATACAAAGTTCTTGCAGAAATCTAATGTTATATTCTGCAACAGAATTCAGCATATGCCATTTTGTGTCTTTGTATTTTGGGGGGTGATGGGGTTCTCTGTTTTTAAACAATTCTGGCCCCTTTGTAGTATAGTCGAATCTTGCTTTGGATATTAAATTGAGAATTTATCTTAAATGGAAACAAACAACTTCGCTAAAAATTAGACATTTATGACTTGCAAATTACAGATACTAATTATTTTCAGTATATACAATTATGATATTCTCAAGAGGTATTAATTTTGGGACAGATGTGCTTTCATCATGTAATTTGGAAATTAAGTTACACTCTCACGTATGGGAACTCAGAAGTCTGAATTTGTGTAAAGATAGGATTGATAGAAAGGAATTTTGTCTTGCTAATTTTCTCTCTCCCCCCCTCTCTTTCTCTGATGAGAGCGTGGCCAGCAATCCTCACAGCTGGGTTGCCTTGCACTCAAAGGAATGGGGGCTGACTGCAGAGTTGATGAGGATACACACTTCTACTTGACTCCACTTCCTCTTCTGTCCTTTCAGATAGTTCTTCCAAATGCAGTAACTTCTAAAAATTTAAACAATAATTAAGACATACCAACTGTAAAATATGCACAATGCTAAATAGTTCACATTCATGGCAGAGTGCAGAAATTAAGTGTTGCTAATGCAAACATCTTAAAGAAGACTTTAAAAACATACATAATCCAAACTGAAGGCATTAATACAGAAATTTTCATCAAATGAGGGTAAAAGGAAGAATATTGCTATGCTGACTGTATTTTTATTAGGAAAGGAAAGCATATTGTTACAAAAATGCTCTCCAACATGTGCATGCCTATAATGTTCAAAGACAGGGTGTAACACGTGATAAAGGAAAAAAGAACACAAGAAAAACACCAGTTAAATAAATCTCTGGGATGACATTGTTCTTGAGTAAGTGTATTAATGAAAGAAACCCATTTGGGAATTCATACTTTCTTGTTTTCCACATCTGAACTGTAGCCACCAATACAGAAAGGAAAAAGTCAAGACAAAAAGTAGTGTTGCTTTCTGGTCCAGTATAAAAACCAGACGGATCTTCAAACATCTACATTTTGTTTATACTGTTCCATAGGAGGTTGAAGATAAAGATGCAAGACATTCGGAGTATCTACTACAATTCTGAAACTGAGATTTTTATTTTTTGATGGAACGAGTTCCGTCACTGCATAAACATTTCTATCTCGAGATCTTTACTGATGGTTGTGGACTTTTGATGCCTCTCTTGCAGATGCCACTTACAAAGATAATGATTTTGTTCAGGAGAAAAGGAAAACATCTACTCGTCAAGTTCTAAAGAGCCTTAATTTTCATGTAGAAACCTGGTATACCTTTGGAAAACCTCAGAAATGTTTCTCTCATACATTTGTGGATTCAAAGCCTAACACAATCTACTAGGCTGAAGGTACCTGGATAGCTGAAACTCTTCAGATGAAAGAAAGTGAACAAGACTGTCATTTAGCCACTGTAACAATTTTAGGACTACATAGCTTTTTTCCGCACACCCCACACCCCCCCGTTGTCGGATGCTGCAGCTGTGGGCAGACTGAAGAGACAATAATCTTCAGCGTGGCATGGAAACAGAGAGGGAAGGTTCATCTTTAGCAAAAAAAAGGCCTTTAAAACACCATGCCATCACAGAATGCACAGGACTACAGCACAGGCAGAGTTGCCAATTCACCAGGCTCAATTTGCAAAAACCCAGACAGTGCAAAAAAACATGTTCATATGAATAAAAGTAATAAGAGTAACTAATGTTCAGTAAAAAGTAGGAGTAAAGTCCATCAGTAGATGCCATATAATGAAATATAATCTGAAGACAAATCTAGCCAACCTGACTGATAAGCTTCAAGGAGTCTTTACAGAGACCTACACATAGGCTGCTATGTATGGGCCAACACCTGCTTTGGAATACAACTTTACTATCTGACTATACATTGGAATAAGGCTCTGCACTCAAATCATACTATCTCCCAAAGCAGGCATACAAAGCAGTTATTTCTTAATGCCTGGGGATTAAAAAAAAATTAAAATAAACCACTTGCATATACCCACTGAATACTGGCACTCTGCAGAAAACAGAGACTGTGTAGCACTTACAAGACCTTGACTTCTGAACAAGACACAGTGAAGCAAATGCAAAACCCTTTTATGACGCCATGTCTAATGTAATGCTATTTTGCCATTTCTTCCTGCGGATGGGAACATTCTCACTTAAAATGAAGTAGCATCTCTTTTTAATCTCAGATGATCCAAAACTTCACTGCCTCTTAAAACTGTTTCTCTTAAACTTTAAACAAATCTGTAGAAGTCCAGGTTTCTTAAGTCAAAAGGAACAATAAATGTCAACTCTAACACAGCACAGGCTGCTAGAATTGACCCTGGTGTTTCCTAGGACATAGGAAATCTTATACACAATTTGTTGCATTCTCTCTGGTACCGCTTAGACTCCTCTTGGCCACTGTAAAAGAAAAAATTAATAATCCCTTAGAAGTCTCATTCAGCTAGGGGGCTGCCTTCCCCATCCCTAAGGACATGAAGACACAAAGGCAAAGGAGTTTAGCTAAATAGTGCTGGCCAGACTCATTGCTCTGAGGTTTTTTCATGTATATGACTTACTTCCAGTAACCAAGCTGAAAGGTCTGAACTACCCATCT
Organism: Sagittarius serpentarius; assembly: GCA_034782735.1. Classification (NCBI taxonomy): domain Eukaryota; kingdom Metazoa; phylum Chordata; class Aves; order Accipitriformes; family Sagittariidae; genus Sagittarius; species Sagittarius serpentarius. The sequence continues at coordinate 16,993,466 of JAVKLA010000058.1, forward strand.
GATCTGTTCAATCCTTGAACGCTTACACATTCACTCATTTTCTCTTGCGGCACCAAATACAAAATAACATCAAGAACTAAACAGCTGTTTAAATTAAGTTGAAGATAAGTTTTTCAAATAACCTTCTAACTACAAAGCTTCTGTATGATGAGATTTTGAATACTAGAATCACTTCTGTTGAGGAACTCCTTATTTAGTTTTTCTAAGAGTATTTTACCAAGAAATAGAGCAGTGGCTAAATGTTACTGGAAACATTTCTTGACAATTTTAACTGCTTTAAACCAGAAAATGGAAATAATTCTTTTAACATCTAAGGGCAGGAAAAAATAAACACCTGCAAGACCCATTCCCACTATGCCAAGGAAAAGCAAGTGGAGGAAAACATAGATGAAGTTTTTCATGTATACCCTCTTGTTGCCTCCCAACCCCCATGATTATATATTCAATCATCTTCAGAAATGTGGACTATGAAAGACAGCATCAAACAAAAATGTTTACAAAAGAAGGTAACTGCACCCAAAATATTTTAGTTTCCCAAATGCTATAAAATTAATTTTAAGCTTTCCTTTAAAGCTGAAGGGAGGTTCCTAGCAAAGACTAAGAAACTTTAGGACAGGTAACCTAGGTGTCTTACAATTATTATAAAGCCTTCCACACTACATGCCCATTCAACTCTGAATTACCACAGCTGGACCCGCTTTAGTTTTTTTTAAAAAAAGGCTTAAAGCAAGTCATTTTCACTTTCTAAAATCACCGTTGGGATGATGGATTTCTGTATTATTAATGACTTCTAAAAAACCATTTCTGATAACAACATCATTTTTAGGTCATGAACATCAAGCAGTTCTATGCTTGTGAAACGAACCATGTCCAGTGAAAACATGGTCTTTCTCTTCAGATTTTAACTGTGGTTCTCCTGAGGGATGCAAGGTGCTTGAGCGCTGTAAGCATTGCTAGTTATGCATACATCAACCAGCATCAAGTATTCAAGGCCAACAGACCTTGTTGATTTGTGTCGTCTCCTAGCAAGCTGGTTATAATGTGTTCTCTATTAAAAGTTTCTGTAGAATAATACAGACTTAATCTGGTTTGATATTTCAATAATTTGTTGTTCCAAGTTATTATAGCATAAGGCATTAACTGTGTCAAAATTCCATGAGAAGTGGTGGGTTTAAAACTTACTTTAAGCCTTAATTATTTCACCTGGACTTCTGCTTCTTGTAATGTCTCTAATTGGAGACTAGTGGGATCCTTTTCCATCAAAAATTTAAACTGAACATAACAAAAACCTACAGAGATTTAAAATGGCTCTCCTAAAACTACTGTAAAAAGAAGAAAGATGAACACTGGTCCTTTCGAGACCAGTGATTTGTCATAAATCCTCTTGTGAGTCACGATTTGCTATTAAAATAGTCTCAGAAGAAGCAAATCCCACAAAACTATATAGCATCCATAGCACTTCTGCCAATCCAGGGTATCCAAACAAGGGCGCATTTGCTCACTCTCTCTGAGAGTAGCTTGCTCAGGCACTACTAGTAACGCAGTTGTGGCAGACCTCTCCATAGGCTGCACAGATTTGCCTGAGATTATAAATTCCTGGCTAGAACCTTGTAACAAATACTGCTACTGGTAAACCAAAGCTACATATTTTGTAATCGGTTTAAAGCCAGATTAGATACAAAGAGCTGCAACCATATCTCTCCCTATACTGCAGCACAAACATGCTCTCCAAGTGTTGCCAAAATTCATCATTGCTTCAACTGGGGCAACAGATCAGTTCCAACAGAGTACCTTCAAAGACACTGCTTTCTGTAATCCTCTGAAGACAGCAACATCTTGTTATTACATGAGTGATTCAATCACCTAGGTAAACATTACACACTTGGTGGCAATCATAACCACAACCATATTTACCTCTGGGCACACTTCCTGTAACATGATCTTCACAATACTGCCATTTATAAGCCTAAGCAGACAAATTATTCTGATAATAAGCCCTTACATTCCTGTATTCTACCTACAGAGGAAATTACAAAGTTAGTTTTACTCTATTGAGGCAATCCCCATTTCTTAGAACCTGTTCCACGCGGTGGCCAGCCTGGGGAGTCTTTTCTACAAAGAGCTAAGAGAGATATCTAGTGTCATTAAGTCTTCTCTGCCAAGGTACCAGACTGCGGACTAAGCACTAGGAATAATCAACAGTAAACAGATACTGCTCCTTTGCTTATGTTCACTCATTCTCAGCAGCTAAAATTCGGAGTGCAGAGAGTCACACTCAGCCTCACTCAGCCATCAGTGAGACAGATGCATGTCCGTCATGGCTAGTAAAATCCAATGAAGAGAGTTAAACCCTTTGTAAAGACATATCGATCATTACTTTGAAACACTTCACTAAAAATCATATTGATGCTGTAAGTCTAAAACAAACAATTCCTTTACAGGGCAGATCATGGAGAAGTTGCAGTAATAGTGAATCAATTCCAGTTAACAGACGCTGTGAGTGCGGTGACAAATAACTGCTTACTCATCCCCAAAATGCACTACACGCAGTGACCAAAGGGTTATCTTTTATTATTCAGTAAACACAAATTATACCAGAAAGACAGATGTGTAACGCTTTCATACAGTAGAATACTGACTGCTCTGTTCAATGATCAAGATATTTCTAATTTCCTCCTGGTTAACCAAAACGTGATTCCAAATACTACCCATTTGTCAACCTCAATCAAGGCAAAGAATCAGAAAATGCTTCTGTGGAGGAGAGGCGAAAACTCTTGATGATCTGGCGGCAGGCTCCCTTCCCTCTCTCAGGTCCCCAGTAAACTGTGAATGGAATCACATTAATCTTTTATCTTTCACTCCAATTGCTCTGCCTTGACTTGGAAGCTTTCAGTACTAAAAATAAATGTCTCGGTTTCTCTATGTATAAACCAAAATGACAGCGGTACAAGTTCAAACTTGGAAAAGTCTCAGAAATCCATTTCCATACAAACAGGAAGGACTCAAAATAATCACCAGAGTTAATTTGATGGCCAAGATAGCTATCTGATTGTGCCTACCACGACAGCTGGTGTCACAATTCCTTCTATTTTCTGGCCCCACCTACTCTTCATCACATGCCCATATACTTCTAGTACTATTAGCACAATAAATGAAATACTGTACTATTGCCATGACTAAGCACCTTTCCCTCATGCCAAAGAAACTTCTTACCCCTACCCACTCACCAAGCAAAAAAGCTTTCAATACATGACTGTTGCGAGAAGATGATTACAAAAGTCATCACCATCATTTACAATCATATTTTCACCTGTTCATGTGGTGTACACCTGTGGGTTGTTGTCAATACACTTGATTGAAGTGTGGAAGATCCCAGGTTCACAATGAGCCCTGTCATCTTTGTTCTGTTAAGCAAATATGCCATGCAATCCCCAAACCTGTGTGAACGCTATTGCCTCTTATAAAATTATCTTGTTTATAAATCTTTTAGCTTTTTAAGTGCACAAAATACTAACGCAAAACCCAAGAATGCATATACAACAGTCAGAACAGAAATATATATATATAAAAATATATAAAAAAATAATGACTCAAAAGATCTTGAAAAGTGTACCAACATGCTTTTATACTGCGACCTAATGTGCAAGCAGTAGACCACCCCACCATAGGTAAGAAATGAGAAATTTTGAGGGCTATTGAACACTGAATTTTTGCACCTGAACAGTATAAAGTTATTTAGCAGCGTTCAATAGCCTTCAAACTCACTTCTGCTTGTGGGTTACAGTGGTCCAGTAGAAAAAGACTGTAAAACAAAAACAGCGCAATACAGGTTGGACCAAGATTTTTTCAGTATCTTTTACAACCCTTTCAAAGTTTGCATCATTTTATGCATTTTGAAAAACATAAAAAGATCTAAAGATGCCACACACTATTAACTAGACAGCATATAAAGAGCATCTATATAAAAACAGGTTTTAGCCTATAAATATACTACTAATACCACCACAGGTGTATATTTAAAAACGAGATTAAAAAACTGCTGCTTCAGGGACAACAGCTTCCCAGTCTAACCAGCTATTCAGTATGAATTTTGCTACTGCTCAAATGGCATACACAATATGTTGGGGTTTTTTATTCAGTTCTTTTTACTTGGCAAAACTAACACCTCAACAGCTCAGTAAGAGGGGATTCATTTTATGGATGTGAATACTGATTTTTACAGGGCTTTTTAAAAGGAGATCCAAGAGTTGGAATTTATTTATCAAGTGCTCAAAAATGAGCATTTGAATATTCTAGTGGGAAACACAAAACAGTTTCCATCATAATAATTAGATCCACTTACTATAAATGAAATTACACCCTCCTTATGCACAGAAGTTGGTCACTTTTTCCATTTATGCTTGCGTATTTCAGCTTTCACCCACTCCCTAGCATGGACGTTTCATTGATGGCTGAGGGTAACACTTCAAAAATGAACTAGCTAAACAAACTTCCCAGCAGCACTTGACAGAGCTACACCTATTCTTCCCCATTTCCAAAGCAGTACAGAATTAATTACCAGTTCTATGGATCTATTGTAAGTATAATAGACTAAAGAGCTATCACAGACACATTTATTGTAAAAGCACAATCCCAAGAGTGTCTAGTAGAGGGCCAAAACGATTAACACAAATGCTTTGTCAGATCAAAGATAAAACCTGCACCGCCCAATTGAGGAATGAATTAGAACAGTGGGTTATCTTTCAAATTAACCAGGGCAGTTAGTGAGGAAAATTTCATGAAAGTGTAATTCTTAGCCTTTGTGAATCCACACAGCAGGCATTCTGCCAGCTGACAAGATGATGAAATTTTCATGCTTAAAAAAGCCCTCTTCATTTCCCAATTTAGATTAGCTAGCGTTTCTCTCTCTTTTCATCTATTTGCTCTTCTGAAGCAGAATTAAGGAAAAAAAAAAAAAAAAAAGCACACAACAGGATCAATCTCTTATAGAATAATGCATTTCTGAAAAGAAGTAAAATCTTTGCATGTCATTTTTTAGATATATTTACAGTTAGGAGTAAGATTATCAAAACGGATATTGTTAATACCATTATGAAATCCATAAATACTGGAGCAATGCTAGGTATGTTTTGGAAGACAGATATAAAACATTTCAATGATTAATGGCAAAAAATTATTGCAGAAACAGAAAATTTTATATAAAGGCAAGTAATTTACAAAAACAATGGGATTGTAGGAGGCTTACAAAATTCTGTTTACGCACTTACATTTCCAGCATTTTAAAGGAAAGTAGCATATCACCATTGTATTTATTTATTTATCAGTTTCATGTGCCAAAAAGGGCAAGTAGGTTTTCCGCTTTTAGATTTTTATGGCACTCCCCCCTGCCCCTAAATTTACACAGCCACATATAAAAGCTTTTCAATAGACTAAAGGAAACAACGTGCAATGATCTTAAACACTTAAAAAAAAAAATCTGATTCAAAGCTCACTGAAAAAAAGCAAGCTTATTCATTTCAGCGAGCTGCGGATCAGGCCGAAAGGCTCTTGATAGGGCTGTCTTCATACTAGGTGGTTCATTATTTTAAAGGTTAAAAAATTCATTTTCACATTTTATGTTTTTGTATTATGTGCCATTTGACCAACACACAAACAAAAGTAATATTTAAAAAATTAAAAAAAAAAAAATAATCGAGTGACAAAGTTAGACAATGTATTTGTCTATTCTAAATTGGTATTTCTGCGCCTTTCGGATGCAACCACCACAATAGGAGACTGTTAAATAGGCGTCTCAAAGTTTCATCAAATGTTTTGTTCAGACAGTTCTTTGCCATACTACTTCTGGGTGTGCCTTTATAGCTTATAGGATTACACATATTAGTGCAAATACCCATTTGATGAATTTCAACTCCAGCTGTTATACAGTCACTACAAACACTTGATGAAAGGAATAAACTAAAACTCACAGCATCTCATTTTCTAGGAGCTAACAGGACAAAAAGTTTACTTGCCCAACTCTGTGGAAAGCTCTTTTTTGAAATTAAAATTTTTATGCAATTTGGAAATTACTTTTTACAATAAAATAATCTCACATTTCCAGAGTCTGAATGTATTCCACAGTCAAAAAGTAGTTTTAAACCTTATTATTATAGCTAACTAGGTTAAAAGTAAATTCTCAGTACTAAAAATATAACCAGGTTTATAAAGCTTCTACTTAGAAGGACAAAAAAAATCCCTTTTGAAGGACACTTCTTTATCCTACATACCATGTAGTAAGACACCTAACAGATTTTAATACAATGTAAGCAAATTGTAACATTTGATATTCAAACATTTCACAGTTCAGTTCACAGATTTGTCTTTTGGGGGAAAAAAAAAAAAAGGAAAATAGAGTAAAATATGACACCACTTTTTGTTCTTATCAGGAATAAGAATTTTTCCCGCCCTTAAATGTATCTTCCTTCATCAAGTTTACTATTGTACATCTTATGCGCATGTTTTCTAGCACTTTATATGCCAGAAATTACTTAGCATGTGGCACTGTGTTATCATAATGTACATATGCTAAATCAAAGAAAGTTAATCAGAAGCAACTTTTATACAAAAGCAGTCTGTGTAAACATTACTTTGACATATTGTTTAATAACACATTGTATAATTTAATATAATGTGTATAGTAATATCAGTTGAATGATAATTTTGCAGCCAGTTGGACTTTGTAGTAAAGTAATGCAAGATCTCGCATTTTGGTAACTTCACCTGTCCAAGTCATCTACCTTTAACTTCGACAGAAAGTAACAATCTATCCCTACCTTGTGAAATACTGCCTGGATTTAAATACTCTAAAGAAGGTTTTGTGCTCCTTTTGATACAAAGACCTTCAAAAGTAGTATTTATACATTCAGAAATTATTGCATTTCCAGAAAAGTGCTTAGAAAACACTTAACCTACAATTGCAATAAAAACTAATACAGGAGATAGATAACACAAAATGCACACTCAGTATTAAACTATAGTGATAATTCTTAGCATTGTAGCTGCTGTTTGCAAAAGTAAGAAAACACATCACAAATTAGGTAAGCCATTCATTTACAGGCCAAACTTTCAAAAAGAATTTATGGTTTTGAGCATATCAAAGATTATGCGCACCCAAAGGTTGGTGCCTTCAAAACTGATGTCTGTCCTGAAGCTGTGAAAACAGGCAATGCTGGACAACCAAAAAAGGCAGGAAGGCACTAGGATGAGAAGATCTATGAAAATTTGACCAAAACGGCTAGCTGCCAATTCACAAAATATGATGCTTCCAGTGTATTAGAAAAGCAAAACACATTGATGTGATTTAAAAATCATGGAGTTTTCTTCCCTAACCAGTCACCACTTTGGACAGTGTAAAGATAGGAATTTAAAATATTACCCTTTTTTTTTTCCCCTACAATGCCATATAAACCAACCACTACCATTGCCACTTCAGATTTCTTGCACTGCCCTCCAAAAAAGAGAATTACATCAAATTAATTAACTACCATCTTTCTCTGCTTTCTTCCCCTCCCATCATGATGAAGAAAGATTCACAGTATTTCCCTTCCTGTTGTCCTTCAAAGAGTTTTTACAGAGCTACATTCAGTTTTCCTTTTCACAGCGTAACACACTATACATCAGTTCGGGTTGAGGAAGGAGAATCAGATTTCAATTACATGAGAAACTGATACCTGCATATTTGACAGGCTTCACAGATTTTCTCAAAAGCATTAAGATAATCAATTCTCTGCACTTCTTTGTCTAAAAATCTGGAAAACAGAAAGCTACTACTCTGTAATAATGCTGACACACACACAAAAAATTAAATACATCTGACTATCCTGACTTGAGACTGAACTGGGAAAACAAACATTCTAAATTGGTATTTGAAATCATTAACTGATTGTTTTATTTTTATAAAGTTGGATTTTGACATTGCATGCTATCACCTTCGACTTTAAAAAAAAAAACAAAGTAACACGACAGTCACTAGAAGTCAGCACCGCTAAGAAAACTCATTTCATATGGCTGAATGTTTTCTGAATACTTACGTTATAGTATTTTTTGAGGTAGCGTCTAATATCCAACAGTAATTTGTTGTTCATTTGAACCACATAGTTGAAAGGAGGCTCTTCACATTCAGTCTTACTGCACCTTTGCAAGCTGCTTTCAATAAATCGGCCCTGAAAACAGAAGTGTAAAACCAGCATGCATCATTACAACAGATGACGGTAGCAGAAGTTATCACAGGAGTTTAGACATAATAAGTATTTTGTAAAAATAATAGTCTTAAAGGGTCTCTAATATCTAGGCCTTCTTTCTTCCCATCACAGTTGGCCACACTGATATAAACACTTCTCTGACCTACAGTTTTCCCATTCTCTTCTTAATGAAAGTGTCTTTTGGAGAACATGCTTCTTTACCTGCTACAACGTATATCATTCAAAAAATGACGTGGAGTAAAAAAATTCATCTATGGACATATCACGCTCCCCTGTCTGCCCCCAAACAACACAGGTTTGTTTTTTTATGAGGGACATCAAAGTTCTGCCCAAACCCACTGATCAGAACATTGAAATCAACCTAATAGATACCAATTATGAAATTAGCAACAGGGCTGTAAAGACAAACCTCGTTAAACAAGAATTACATGATCATCTTTTATTTTCTCCAAGCGCAAAGAATAGCTCTTACAGTTTTACACCTTCTCATTTCCCTTACTTTCAAAACCTTCTCAACACCCGACATTAAAATTTCAGAGCCTGGAAGTGATGTGTGAACTGCTGAAATTAAGTTAGCAGAATTCTCATTAAAACAAGAACAAGCTGGTAGGTCGGACAGTTATACAACTTTTGGAAAACTTTACCTTTAAAGGTAAGACTTAGCTTTTGTGAGCCATCTTGGCTAAATCCCCACCCACAACACTAAATAATTCCAGGTGGAAAAGAGGGTTTTTTTGTTTGTTTGTTGGCTTTAGGGGTTTCTTTTGTTGTTTGGTGGGGTTTTTTGTTTGGTTTTTGGTTTGTTTTTTTTTTTAAGGACTTTGACATCCACTTCTCTCCCGTTAGCCCATCTGCAAGTTGTCAAGCCCACATGCAATCTTATTTACAGCTGTAATGAACAAAAGTCAAGGATTCACAAAGCATCACTTGATTTGTGTGTCTTTTCCTCTTACTTGCTTCCAAAGACTGCTTTATTTTGATTCAAAAAAATGCAAACCATCTGCCGTTTGTCCAAATTAACTTAAAATAATTACTTTTAATTTAGATAAAAGATTTATTTGCTTCCAGTTTCAAGGTTTTCACTACTCTGAAGCTCGCTAATTTGCCAGTGACTAATACATACATAACATCGCTGGAGAGTTAAATACTTGGCCCTATTTCAAGCTGTGATCCAAGGTCAGAGATACATTTTTTGGCAGAACGTCTCAACAAGAATGTACTCCTATGACTTTTTATGTTCAATACACAAAGACAGAAGGAAAGATAACACAGAAAAACCTTACTGTCAAGAAGGGAGGTGGGATGTAGCAAGATAAACACAAGTTTCAAAAACACTTTGTTCCAATTAATATGATTTAGGATAAGCAATTGCCATTGCTATACGAAAGTTTCATTAAATAGAGGACTGGAAGTTACTAAGGTGTTAAGATAAGGGTTCCTTAAAAAGTTACAGCAACAATCACTCATGACTGTGGGCAAACAGATTAATGAAGTCAGATAATCTCACATGTTCTGCTAGACAACACAGCTGAAATGCAAAAACGGGAAAAATATTTCAGCACTATCCTATCAGCAAATTTCTGTTCCAAAGCTATAAATAGCAGGACTCAAACAATATGGTATCTTCTCCTACATCATATGAATCCTATCTGAAAAGCCATTCTCTCTACAAGTATTTTTCTCCCTCACCGATGAACAGAAATGAAACAGAAAAAGAACAACTAACCGAACCATCAAAGACATTGTCATAAATATTTTCCGTTCCGCATTTGAGGCAGCAAAACTTGAATCTTTCACAATCCCTGTATTTCTCCTCATCAGTGAGCTGAGCTGGGCCACCAACCAAGGCATCATTCTCCTCATCTTTATGGTAATGGTGATGGACTCTGAAATGGGAGGGATCCAGTCCTATTAATAAGAAACAAAAATTTCAAAAGACTAAGAGGTCAACCATGCAAGTAGGCTCATTTTTCATATGCTTGGTGAAGCAGATTCAAAAGAAAGTTACAAAATGTAAATTCAGAAGCTGAAAATCTCTCCTTAGCAAAACTTCCTCTATAAAACATAAATACATTTTACAATTTTTAACCATGAATAAAGGTTCATGAAACATGAAGAAATCTTATCTTCTTACGCAAGATTGCTTTATAAATAAAACAAGCATACTGCATTATCATGGGACTATGCAACAGAACATTTTGTTTCTGAGGAAACCACTCCTAACGGATGACTTTATTGTTATTTTCTTCTTAAGCTACATTGAAAATATTTCAATAAAAATGTGCATCGTTATTAAGAAACAGTCTTTAAATCAAAATGGCACCATTAAAACTGAAAACAGAGAATAAAAACCCCATTAAAGAAACACGGGTGCACTGCTATTACCAACTCCTTCAAGTCCGTATACAACTGCCAACTCTGATTTCAATGCAGTGGTCGATTTCATTTTGGCTCAGTGGTTAACAGCATGTAGGTTTCAATCTAATGCAGTGGTTAAAATTCAGCAGCAGCATTTAAAACGGCAGCGCTGGAGACAAAATGCTTTATTTTTGATTGCCAGAACTCAAGATTTTAAACAAATAAATACACAAAAGAGATCCTAAAAATACTGATTCAACCACAAATAAGTAAATAAGCAAGCAAGCACGAAGTTCACTGCCCTAGGAATAAGACTGCCAAAGTAAACTCGATAAAAATCCACGGGTTTTGTCATCCTTTGTCATGTGCAACCTTTTAAAAGTCCATGTACCCCATTTACTGTTTTTTTTGTGAACTCTAGCAAATAGCACATGCTAGGAAAAAAAAAAAATAATGGAATAAGCACGTACAAGAAAATGTTCAGAAAACTATAGCTTACTTTACTATTAAGAAGAAAAGATTAAAGAGAAGCACTTTAAAAAATATTTTTAACAGAGGCTAATTAAGCCAAGTAACAGATTACCATGTACTAGCTCGTATCTTCTGTAAATTTCAGTAACAAATGCAATAACTAGTATAGAAAGAGCAAGAAAGATTACAAATAGAAACTGAAGCTAGATTTTACAGTTAAGCTTACTATACAGTACCGGGAGACTTGAAGACAATGTTTGGGAACAATATTCGGTTAAACTAGACAAATATTATTGCACATATAAAACAGTTGTGTTATACAGGCGGATATAGATTCTCTTTACAGAAAAGATTTGATATATCTGACTTTACTATCGCTATTATTAATTTCTATTTTGCAATCATAAAACTAATGCAAGGACAAGGGAAAATTCTATTGCCAAGTAAGTTTATTTGGTTCTTGATAGGATAGGCATTTCATTAAAATTTAACCAATCTTCCCAATTCTAATTTTATCAAAAGAAACAAATGTCAATGCATAAGGGTAACAATTCAGCTCCAAGACGTTCTTAAACTTTTAATACAGTTCTCTACTATTCCTTGAAAAGAAGAACAAAGCAAAAAAACATTGCTAATAGCTTATTTTACACTCTAATAGATATGGTACCCCCCAAAGAGGACTGTGGGGTTTTGTTTGGTTTGTTGTTTTTTTTTTTTTTTAAAGTGTTGGTAATATATTTGCTGTTATAGAAAACAAAGATTATGTTCTACAACACACAGGTACTAGATAAAAGGTTTAGAAAGGGGACTTTAGTATTAAGATTTTGCAAAGAATCAACTAAATAAGCAGTAGGTTGGATCTAAGATAGTAATGGTGAATACAAACAGAAATTCTCAGTTTACTCTGAGTTCAGAAGTAGAATAAAAAAACAACGTTGCAACTTTCCGATACAGATACCATTAAAGTTCAGCTAGAAATCTATTTTTGGTTGTTTCCCAAAAGGCAAATATAGAGCAAAGTAGTTAACTAAATAAAAGACAAAAGGAGATAAATTCTGGTCTTTGGACAACTGCAGTTTTCCAATATTCAGTCAGAACCTGTGACAGCAAATAAGCATCTGGACATTTGGTAATAATTTAACAGAAAAAAAAAAGTTATTAATTGAAAGAATTTAACTCACACCTATCTCTGAACTTTCTTAGCTGTTTTGGCTGGAGAAAACAACAAGAAAAAAATATTGCGATGATTCAAGTGTACATCTAACTTTTGGTGTGCAAATGGCCCCAGTGAAATCAAAGGGACTACAAATCAGGCTTTTAAAGAACATGCCTACCTGAATTATCTTGTGGAATTGGGACTTACTTTATCTATTATCTCATTTCAGGAATAGTTAGCTAGTTCAATTAATCCATTTCAGCACACTAACCGGTATCCTCTCGGACCAGGTCACACTGGTCATATTACTCTATGTGATAAACAAAACAGGGACTATCTGATTGGGGGGGTTGGGGATAGTATCTGGGTTTGGTAATTTTTAAATGAATAGGATGAGACTAATCAGTGAACTTCTTTGAATTTTTTTTTTTTTCATGACATCAAGAAAAATCAAAGGGACTTTGATTTACTCTGACGTGAAAATCTTCAGGGTTATCATTAAATTACCTGCACCACAGGTAAACTTTCTAACCTCACCAAAACTGCAAGGTTGCATGCATGACAGAGAAATGTAACATTAAAAATACGCTGATGAACCTCGCGTGACAAAAGTAAATAATAGAAAGTAAGTTCCAAGACTTGTTCCTTCATTATTTGATAGAATTATTAAAACATTTACTAACTAGCAAGCAAAAGAGGTCACTCAAGAAACTGGAAAAAAAAAAAAGTCAAATAAACTTTACTAATGGCCTTATTTTAAAAACAGCATTTCCGCAGATCTTTTTCACACGCCTTCCCAGGCACGTTCCCCAGGGAAGGGAAGAGCAGCAGGTAGCAAGGCAGGAGCATCCCACAGCCTCCGCCGCCGGAGAAACGCCTGGCAGGACGCTGGCCGCTGTCCCCGCCGCCGGCCGCTGAACAAAGCCCGAGGGCTTTTTCCTGCATTTTTGTATTTCAACCGCAGGTTAAGTCGGGAAGGACGGAAAAGTTTCCCCTCCTGTACCCTTTGCCCGTTAGACATTTTGTGAGAGGCAGGGAAACGGCATCCGGTGCTGCCACCTGGAGGCTAAGCCCGCGCATTTCAGTCAGGGCGACGCGGCGGGGCCGGCGGCGGGGCCGG
>JAVKLA010000058.1:17006910-17029235 GCA_034782735.1 Sagittarius serpentarius
TGGGCCGGCGGCGGGGCCGGGGCCGGGGCCGGGGCCGGGGCCGCCCGCCCTCTGAATCTAACCCTGGGCGCCCAAGGCCTCTGCCCTTCGGAAACGCACGCTTTTTTATTTTTCTCAAAGAGATCCTCCCGGCGCTGCAAAGCTAGCGTGCCTTCTGCATGGGGTCCTTCCAACGGCCTCTGGCGCAGTCGGAACACGCAACACGCTCCAGGCAAGCCTGTTTCTAAGCAGGTCTAGAGCATCTCAAAAAACCCCAGCTAGACCACCACCAGCAAAATTCATAGCCTTTGGGGTTTATTACTGTATTGTCATGAAGCTTCGTCATTACTTTGATCTAAATTGCCATCATTCTCTTCTCGCTTCACTCCCTAATGTGAGAAAACCAACAAAAAAGACAGAACCTGATGTTAATTCCTGCATGCCACAACTGTCCTGGTTTCTGTCAGGAGAGCCAGTCTGAGTAGCTGCTAATTATTATATTAAAGGTACCTATTAAATGACTCTCTAGGAAGAAGGAAAAAAAAAAAAAAAAGACAGTATCTTTAAGGTGGTGGTGAGTTTCTTTACAAGCTGCAGCTAACATGCAGACACTGCGTGGAAGAAGGAACCGATACTGGGAAGTACTCTTAATGACAAGCCTCATCAAGACCCAGTAATGACTCCCTAAAATTACACAGCCTTCCTAAGAAATGCCCAAATGCCCAGCAAGCCGCAGAGCACCAACGTGCACATCCACCTGTAAGGCAGCAGCACGCATCTCTTTCAGAAGACCATGGCACAGTCTAGGACAGCAGTCGGCGACTCCCATAATTTAGAGAAAATGATGTTATGCAGAAACAGCTACAAAAATCTCATGGTTAAATGACTCTACTTCCGTAGTGTTTAGATACCTCTGACAACACAGAAATAAGATGTGATTTTTCTTTGAGACAAGCAGCAATATTTATGTAACAACAAAACCCCCTTACTTTAACTACATTAAGAGAATTGTTCTGCCAATACAGTTCTTTTCATTTAAAAGCTATCTTCAGGATGAACTATGTAAGGTCTCCAAGCACTGAAGAAGATCAGATTTATTGAGTGATATTACTGATCAGATTGCACACTTTACTTAGTTTCAGAAACCCTGACAATCCTCATCTTGTCACTCCTTTTCCTCGAGAACTTAAAAGAAAAAGAGAGTGAACACAGGAGTATGCCCATGAGGTTCTCGTTCTTAGAAACAATGAATTTCCATCTCTCAAAGGCTAGACAGACCTCCTGCCATGCCCAAAAATAAAAGGCAATTTTCAGCTTGATTCCATAGTGAATAAATACGATATTTAAGGAGTTCTCTGCAATTTTTAGGTGTGGTTATTTGCTTTTGTTCTTCAGTGTCTAAAATAGCTTAAAATAACTTGCTCTGAGGACTGACAGAACAAAGAACTTTTCCTCATTTTGATATGAGCCAAGCTTCCCTACGTAGAGCTCAATTTTATCTACTCGGACTAATGCAGTGACATGTCAGTGAAACATACACCTTATAAACAGATTCTGTTAAATACGAAACGAAGACCTTTTTTCTACAACCATTCGACCTATGCAGACACAATAAATCAGATCAGGCAGAGGAAGATACACCCAATGAGAACGCAACCAAGTTTTGGTCCACAGATATGACACTTTGATATCCTCCAGAACACCAGCTTTCTTCTTCAGAACAGAAGAATACACTCTTTTGCAACAAGACAGGAAAAACAACAGGAATTCGGATGTGTAACACGATGAAAATACTAAGCAAAAAAGCCCAACTTAGCAACACAGAACAATAAACAGTTTTCATGTTTGCTTGATGTAGCAAGCTGTGCTCAAGTATCTTGTACACTTTTACATCTTGTAAACTATTTTCAATTTCTTTGAAACAAAACCACTTGACTATGCCTCCAGTACTGTCAAAAAAAAGCTGTAAGATAACTTTAGCTTGCAACGATTTATGTATGACTGATTAAGCGCTGCATATAGATCTAAGTAGAGCAGAAGTTCTGAAAAGACCTGACTTTACTCCCAAGCTCAATTCAAGCATTCCCAAGAAAACAAAGCTGGAGAAGTAGGTAACATTTTTTACAGCACAGCATGGTCAAACTCCGCACATTTCATATCTAAATTGTAATAGATACATACAGGTTTTCAGACTGACAATTGTGAACTATTAATAAACTCTCAGCTGCAGGACGCTATTATAGACCATAAAAGAAATTTTCATCTTGAATGTACTATAGCACAAAAGGCAGCACAGGCATTTGCAAACAGTAGATGCTATCAAGTGGCACACAGTTCTTAAGATCCGGGCACTTAATTTAGGTGCCTGCAAGGAGCCAGTCTTTTCTGAAAATCCGACCTGTTGTGAAGAAGGAGCAACTCTGAATTTGAGCTTAACCCTATAAAACTAACAATCTTTGCCAAATAAATTAACTTCAGAAATCTTTCGTTTTACCTAAACGAAGTATAAGTTTACTGCCTATTTAAAATGGCTTCACCCTAACCAAGAGTGCTTGACCTTTTCAGTCAGGCATACCACATACTCTACTCTGACATCAAGGGCAAGTGGTATACCAAGGCCCTGCCACACGAACAGAATGATTTGTACGGTCAGCCTGCATGTGTGAAGCAGGGCTGACACCTCCTCAAAGCACCAGAGCTGCTGAGGACACACTGCAACATCGAATGACTCCAAGAAATACCCTTGCAGCCTCCCAGAAAAAGCAAAATTCCTTTTTTTTTTTTTTTCCCTCCAGCCAACTTGGAGATGGAAAAAGCTGCACATTATACAGACTGTCTTGGGAGATGAAAATCTTTCATGGCTATCACCCTTCTTGAGAGGCAACAAGACAGGAACTTAATTGCACACATTTTAAGTGCAAACTGCAAGCTCACCACGAGCAGAACCTGCTGTTAGTAAGGAAGCTGCAGAGATGCAGTGTCCCAGGTGAACGGTCCTGAAGGCAACACACTGCCAGTTGGTTTTAAGTGACCAAATCCTGGATCTTGGCCATTACCTAAACACAAAATGCTGAGGACTAACTCTTCCTCTGAGCATTCCAAAATTCTGAACAAAATCATTTCTGGAGGTCTGAACTTCCTGTAGACATGGGCATAGCATCAAACAGGAGATTATTAAGCTGACACAGTGCAACTCTCTAAAAAAGTTTTCTGGTGGGAGAGGACAGTCTTGTCAAGAACTCAGCAGCCAGCAAGATTAACAACTTTTTCCATGTCCCTGAGTAACAGTTTTAAAAATAATGAACTAGAAGTAGGATACGGATGACAAAATTTCTGTTTATCAAGGAGATCAGTCATATCTGTTGGTGAATCAATTTTAGGGAGGAAACAAAACTAAAAGGATTACACACACAGCATTGTATGTTCATGGAAAGAGACCTGATAGAACTGTTAACAATTTTTCAACACCTATACATCTTTCTAGGTAAGAAGCCTATGAAATGGAGAAGACAGGCAATCAAGAGTTGGGCAGAAAAATCTCCAATTCTAATTCCTTTGACATCCTCTTAAGAGGAAAAACAACTCTAACAAGAGCAATTCCCTGTTGCTCATTTGAAGAAAAACTGGTGATTCTGCAGGTCACTAGCATTAGTCACGTTTTTTTAATAGCACTTCTTTTTTTAAGCCACTTTATTTCTGCATACGGCGCAGGCAAGACTGTTACTGAGGTTTTATATGTTTCTACTATCCACTAGGTCAGTTCTAGCAAACAAAAGTCTTCACTTACACCCTACTAAAAATTTGTATCCTTTCATTGTAACTATGACTGCTTTCTCCCTGGGAAGATGCTAGAGACGCTAGGGTTTCTCTCTGGAAAAATGGTAGTTCTAGATGCACGCTCCCAAACTACTTTAGTAACTTCAGAAAATCTCAAAGACATGCAATATACTGTCATTTATGAACAGAAAATTTTTGCAACTCTGAAAAAGGATTGTAAGATTAAGTTCCTGTTAATGAGCATCTTCTGAAAAATGGTATTCCGCAAAAGTCATAGAAACACACTAACAAACCAAGCTGTTTTCTATAGACTGTGTAACACAAGCTGTTGTTCACTGTAAAAAGACTGATTTTGGGAAGCATTTCTGTTAAGAAACATACATTAAAGCTTCTCACTTTGTCTCTTGTAATTCATTAAATAAACTGAATTTAGAATACTTACCTAACCACGTTGCAATAAGAACAGAATCAATTCCCTCTATGGGCTCACATATTCTAGCAACTACTGGATGTATTTGCTGTGACAGGTAGTACTGAGTATCAACAGTAAGATTGTCTTGCTTTTGCAACTGTTCCGGAGCATATGCTCGCTGGCTGGCACTGAGATCGGATCCATCCTGAGACACATACAAAACAAAGTGTGAAAAAAAGTAAAATCCACATTCAATCTATACAAAGGATTGTGCTTCAAATATTATGCATTATTTTAACACAAAATTGTTACACAATCACTCTCTTTCAGTTGATTTATTATGCATCTGATACAAATCCAGCAGTAGTAAAAAAAAAATTGCATTGCTGATGCTGGCATCAGCTAGCAAGTTCAAGAATGTAAATCCAGCTTGTATTATTGCAGCCTACACGTGCAAATCAGTAAGAGTAGACAGAGTAAACAGTCCCATCTGTCAATTCTGAAATGCACAATGAAAACACATTGTAACCATCAGCCCAGTTAAAAATACGCAGAGGGCATGCATTTTGGATTCACTTTGTACTAAACTAGCATTATCATTTTGCACAACAAGCAAATTCTAAGTCACGGATATCAAAACTATATCTGTTTTGCTAGGAATTTTGTATTCTTCGATTCTATAAAGAAACAAATGGAATGAATGGTCAGAGAATGGACCATCATTCGTTGGCATGTGAATAAATGGTAGAGGCAACAGTATCTATTTGAAAGAGCAAATTCTGAAATACTCGGAAATACTGAAAGAAACACATGGTGACATCTCAAGCCAAGAGAGTAACACCGCTCAAAGGTTAGAGTACACATTACATTCTTCT
Organism: Sagittarius serpentarius; assembly: GCA_034782735.1. Classification (NCBI taxonomy): domain Eukaryota; kingdom Metazoa; phylum Chordata; class Aves; order Accipitriformes; family Sagittariidae; genus Sagittarius; species Sagittarius serpentarius. The sequence continues at coordinate 17,011,954 of JAVKLA010000058.1, forward strand.
CCAACTTGAAAGAGGATGATAAGGAGAAAATAATTCAATTTGGGAGGGCAATATTTAAACTGAAAACGGTAGTCATGCAGGAATTAAGTATCAACTCTAAGAAGATGGTACTCTTCTGGAAAACATAACTCATTCAGTCTGTAGAATCGTATTTCCAGTCCACAACTGCACTAGGAAATTTTATTTTTAATGTGTGTCAAAGATCTGAGAGCAGAACTTAGAAGCAGTATTTTAGCAAGCATTCAGTCATAGAAGTAAACCTTAATGGGAATGGGTCGGGGGGAGTACCACAGCTTATTTTTTGCTAAGTACAGTCTCTTTTTTGCCTTTTTTACAGCAAAATAAAACTAATGCAGTAACATATGACACCTTCATTTTTCAGTTAAGATGAGCTACTGACTTCAATAGGGTCAGCAACCACGGACTGAAAACCCATCACTAATAAGACAGACTGCAAACCATTGGTCCCTCCTACTCCTTTCAGACAACTTACTATTCAGAACAAAATTAATTTAGGACTATTCAGCTCATCCAGCTGCTTTGCAAAAATAATTACAATGCAATTCCTTCAGCTCCCTTCTTTCAACAAGTACATTCTTCTCTTGTATTGTGCCATTGCTCAGCCGTACCCATGCCCCAGCTCTCATAAGTCTTGGCAGCTTCGTCACGCCAGGCTAAGAACTCTCAGTTAAATAAAAAACAGTATCTTTCAGTTTGTAACGATGAAGGAGCTGAAATAGTGGTCCACTGTAGGAGTCATGTTGCCAAGTCCGTCAGTTTGGCATAAGAGATTCTTTGGTCCATCTAATCCAACCTACACTATTTTTTAAACAGCAAATCCAAAGTGGAGTATATATTTGTCAGATAATTATAATCACTTATAGGATAAACATCTGAAAACAGAAAGTTTCTCAAATTCCCCAGTCTATCCAACAGAGGTACTGCCAGATCCAGTGACTACAAATCGAAAAGACACAGGTTGAGACTGGAAATACCAATGACACTATTTAACCACCACCACCAATTAGCCTTCCAAGAATAACAGGTTCTTCGCCACCAGAATTTTCTTCTCCTTAAAATGAAGACTGGATATTTTCCTTAAAAATAAGTTCTAGTTCCAAACAGAAATTAATTCAGGGAAATTTCATCAGCCGCTATGTGGAAATAGTCAGATGAGCTGAGCTGATCACAGTGCTTCCTTCTGGCTCTATAAAACTGAATTTAGTACAGAAAACTGACTATTTTAAACTATAACATAATATCACTACAAAGAAATGCCAAAACATTTTTCCCAGGAGTTCAACTGGTTTTCTTTGCCATCTCTCAAAACAATACTTAATATTTAGCTATAAAGACAGACATTTTTACCTGACAAATGATGTATGACACTGTGTCTCCTGCCTTCACCTTTCGGCCTCCTTGAGAGTTTATCCACATGGCAACGTGCACATGTGGCAAGCTTTTTTTGTCAGGATAATCCTGTGGATCTTTTGTCAATGCCTAAGAGATCAAAGGAGGAAACAGAAACACAACTATGAGAAAAGTATTTTCTCATATTCACTTCAGTGATGAACAACCCAGAACTTTAGAAGACAAGATTACATAGTAGCTATCTTCAGCCATCTACTATTCACAAGTACATTTGCAAGACAAAAAAGCAAGATGAAAAAATTGTAATAAAGGTGTTTTCCAAACATTAAGGTTTAGGTACCAGTCCTTCATACTTCAAAATGTTATTATTAATAAAATGAGAGGATGTTGTTACAATTACTGTCTGAGAAATGCATCACATTAGAAGCACAAGAGTTCAAACCAGTTTCAGATATAATGCAATTATTTTAAAATTAAACTAAATTGAAGATGAAAACATTATGCAAAATACAAAAATACAGCCAGAGATTACATTCTTACCCCTGCACCCGTTCAGGTCATAAAGTAAATCTGATCATAAAGTAAATCTGAATATCAAGTAGTTACGTGTATTTAACAAGCTCTGCAGCAAGAGAATATAACTGGATTGAAATATTTCCATGTATCTCATACTACTGAGATTCCACAATGAGTTTTTCCTTTACATAAAACTAAATGCTACATTTAAATATTTACCATCATTCCAATTCTTGGAAACAACTTACACATTTGACTTAATAGTGAAATACATTATTTACTTTTTTTCCAAAGTAGTAAACCAGAGGAACATTCAGCATTTAAAGTGAAAATTATTCCATGTGTATCTTTTACTGGGATACTAAGTACTCTTAGATTATTTGCACCAGAACAGTCTTTTTTTTAAGTCAACCATTAAAATCACCAATTTCTCCAACACTGATATGACAACTTGAACACATTACTTAACTGACTGATTAACACAGTCTTACAGAGCAGACAGATGTCCAGCTGGCAAAAGAAGGAGACAAACACCGTGTTTGGGTAATCTCTTCTATTAGAAGCATGAGAGGGGCATGTAATATCCAATTCATTAGTAAAACACACCCCTAGTGGGGGGTGTGTATGCATGAGGAGGCTTTTGAAGTTAAAAATACAAGTTTCATTGAGGATTCATAAAAATAAACCAAAACCACAATGCTGTTTGCTAAAACTCCTGCAGATAAAACACAGTATTTTACTTCTTGCTGCAGGAAAGTCTTGAATGAGACCTCAAAATGACTATCAGCTTTCTTCTATGGAGCTTTGAAAAGAAGAAGTAAATTAACAATAGTATGCTTTTATATGGGTTTTCTAGAAAACAGAGTGTTTGATTCTTTTCCATCGCATTCTTCAGTTTCTATATTTTAAACCTAAAATATGATATAACAATTTAGGAGAAAACTTCCCCTGAAAGCATGAGCTATCATGTCATTCTCAAAGTGCAGAATCAGCCGGGAAGACATGCAGGATGGGACAAGACACAAAGTTGTTATTCTGAGGAAGCAAGAATGGCCTCCACAGGCCCACAAGGTATTTTTTCTCATACTGTAGGATCTTTGCAGTATGTTCCATGCTATGCAGTATCTTAATAAAACTCCTGGTATTTCACAGCATTATAAGGATTAAAAAGATTTTTATCAGCAGTCAATATATTCAGGAACAGTAAAGTTTTTCTGAGGCATAAAGGAGCTGAGACATCGTTTACCTTGTTTATTTCAAACTGATTTACTGGGATCTTGCCACTCATCACATTTTCTCCAATTTCTATAAGCCGCCTTTGAATATTTTCCACGATTATGTCTCTGGGCTGATCAGAAAGAATCTGACCAATTACATAGCTGTAAAAACAGTCCAGAAATGAAGAAAAGCTTAAGACACGTGAAGCAAAACCATTACAATAAACGCAATCCTCTCTTCCCCTGGGTTACCTCTAGAAATTAGAGAGATGAAGGATGAAGTCTCATGCAAAATTTATAGAAATTTTCCAGGATATTTCATGTTGTGTTTTATTTATTTACTTATTGTACTAAAAGCAAATTATTGTAAATAGTTCTAATGTTAAACAGTGATTTGGAATTGTCGAGTGCAACTGGTTTCTATTTTCTGCTCCCATTTCATTTTGCCAATTATTATTCCATAGCAGGTATCTTAAGATGGGGGAGAAGAGAACATATCAAGTAAGCAAAGCCTTGCCTATTTCTGTAAAATGTGGTTGGAAGATCTGCCAGCTGCAGAAGAGTTAGTCACTAAAGAACACTCTCAAACATTTGTATAGCTTTAATTACTAATACATTCCTAACTTGGAAAAATTTGCTTCTATTATGATGCATCTTTTCTTAGAAAATGCAAGTCTTAAGAACAGTAAGCAAGTGTGTGGTGTATTTTTACAGATGTAAAAAAGTATTCATTTTTTGATACGCTTGGACCACAATTTATTTTAAGTTTTCAAGAGGCAGTACGCAATAGAAGTTGAGTCAGCCCCCAGATGACCACCTCTCCACCCACTCCAATTTTCTTTCTGCAGTGCTAAATGTATTATTTCCATTGAATTTAAGTATAAAAATGCCCTGTGCAACAACAATTAATAAATCATCAATCCAGTATCCACCATAATGAAGTATCAGAAGAGTCTCATTTGAAAAATGGAAGAGAAACAGTCTTGGGGGAAGGGATCACCTCCGCAGGCTGCAGCACCCAGTGCACTTCCACCTTTATTAGAGGATGCTGAAAGAGCCTGTGGTTTATTAAACTGCATATACAAAATTGCGACAACTCAAATACATAGCTTCCACTGAAGATGCAAAACCAGATAGTGAATTCAGAGATGTTCGGACTGGCACACGTGTAATCTGTTACCAATGCCAAAATGCAACATTTCCTACCTCCTACAAAAATGAGTTAAGATGCTCTAACACTGATGTTAGTTACCAGTCTGCACTGTTCAGGAAGCAGCCACGCAGTATCAAACAGTAACGAGGCATGTACTGTTTAACACAGAGCAAAGAGGACAATGCCACAAAGAAACTCACTTTCCAGTCTCTTTTGCAAGATCACACCAGTCTCTTCGGACTATATCCAATCCTTTCAGTTCTTGTTTAGTTACGTATTTCCCATCTCCTGTTGGTTCCACTACCAGAGCAGCATATTTCTTCTTCTTCAACAGTAGCAATGACTTGAAGACTCCATCAATATCGATTTCCAACAGTTTATAGAGCTTGTTCACTTCACTTTTGATCTGTGAATGCACCAACATTAAAACCAAAGGCAACACCTTAATAACTACGGACAAATTGAACTTCCATCTAGAAGTGTCTCATTCTTAAGTTTTAAAACAAGTAACATTACACACTGTGTGTTTGCATACACATTTTAAAAGACTCGTTAGATATCGTTAAGTGTGAAATTCAGTACGCAGTAGTAACTATGAGCTACTATTAAGGTTCACCCATTCGCTTCTTCAGGATTTACAGCTTGGTATACCTAACTCCCTAATAAAATTAAGCAGGGCAGGGAAGGATGGGACTGAATGTGACCTTGCAGATAACTGACTCCCGCCAGTTTTACTAGGGAAGCTACTCCATCTAGCCTCCCACATAAATTAAGCGAACAAGGGATCCACTTACTATGAAAAGATAAGAGGCAGTCACTTAGGTGGAATATGGAAATCGCTTTATGAAAAAGGTGCCTTGCAAAGGTGGTTTTTTTTTTCTCCCCCACCCCCAACGAGAGAGGGGAGGAAGAACTATGACTGCAGACCAGGGCTCTGTGTCTGTTCAGGAAAAACATGCACAAACGGGCAAATGTTTATTTATACTCTTCCCCATAACGTGCCTCCTTTTTCTACAGCCTGATTTCTCTGAGAGGAAAAGGTGCCATTTTTCTACACAGAGGCTACGTCTTATCCACATACAAAAGCTTGAAATTGCGCTTAATGTGTTGTCTTAATATAGCACCGAATATCAAGTGGCTCCACATCTCTTACCTCTATTCTAAGAGGACAGAAGTGCAACAGCTCAAAACAGCACGTACCTTTAACAAAAAACGTTGGTTCCAGTACCCATTCACCCACCTACTGGCTTGGCTAAAAGTCTCCCACTTGCATTTTTCGTTCTTCATACATTTTTTCTTCACTTTCTTCAACAGCGTATCTGCATATCACTGCTCAGACACCCCGTTCTGTCCTGCCATGTTCTACTCTTAATTTTCTTTCTTCAAAAACTTTCTTTCCCTCTTGATTTTCAGTATCTCCCTATCCACTCTTACTCCTCCATTATTTCCAGTTCTCTTGTCAGAGACCACCAACTATAAACTATCCTTTTCTCAGGCCTCACTGAAGTTTTATATAAATTAAATTTATTTTGCCCTCTAACGCATACCCTCACCAAGACAGGAACAGTACTTCCAGCATAAAATCCCATTGGTTTTCTACCTAGCTTTGGGCCCACATTACCAGTTTTAACCAAAACTTTCCTTACAAATTTTCCATGTATATGTATTATGTGTATATATATACACGCATATGTATATGTGTGTATTTAATTCTTCTCTCTTAGATCTCCATTCTTGAAGGACATTTACCCAGCAAATGGGAGTACAGGGACAAAAACCAAACCAGAATGAAACCCCTCACACACACACGGCTACAGTAGGATTAAACTTTCTTATACACTACTATATATACATGTGAAATTACATATAGTCTTGTCTGTGGCAAACAAAAAAAGAGAGATTGCTTTCTTCCATGCCATCAGCCCTCCTGCTACTCAGTTATGACATCAAGATATTACTCCTTTTTCCACGCTCCTGAGATGCATCTACTTCTCAAAGTACCAACCTAGCATGAAGGCAGAAGTATTCTAAAAAACCACCAGAATCACTCTTGCCTTAAAATTACATGACTTTTGTTTAGTACCATACTGAAAAAAACCTCTCCGCTTCCTTTGTTTTTTTAGAGCTTCCATAGCTTTCATTTTCATCACAATTTCTTCCATCTTTCAAAAACAACTTCTCTTACGTCTTTTCTTTAAAATGTTCTGAAACATTCCTCACTTGTCTTCCACAGTTTCAGAGAGCCACAGAACTTCCACATCGTCAGTTGCCAACTGCTAAGCAAATAGATCTCTTCCGTATCCAGTATACCTTGGAAATTAATATTTGAATTCGCCACTGGAAATCTGATGGCAAATAGAGTGTCATACATACTACATAACTAAACAAAACTAAACTGATAGGCATCTCCCATGCCAAAAGAAAAATCATTAATATCAAAATTGTGTTCACATTGCAATTGTAACTAATGTGGAGGAGTTGTACCTTACGTTTTGACTCACCAAGTATTCAGATAGCGTCCTGGTAACTTAGGACTGGTAAAAGAGCTCATGATACAACAAAATGTTTCATTTAACTTAATCACTTTAGAAAACGCACAGAGTAGCTACACCTGAAGATAAGGCACTCTGAGCTTTTACAATTCCATAGCTTCCAGACATTGTCAAGGTCTCCTTCCTCATGGCCTATTCTCTGCTTAAGCCATGGCATCCTCTCTTAATACCATCTGCTCCACTCAGTGTTACAACACAGACATGTAGGAAGGCCTTAAAAAGAAAAAAAATTCTTACCTTGTTCCCCAGCTTGAAGACCTCATCCAAACTGGTGCTATTAGTATTTATCATAATGGAATCTGTGTCTCCATAAATCACTTCAAGGTTCATCTAAATGAAACAAATTGCTTTGAAAAACAAAACAGAACCACTCCATCTTTTTAAAGTCCCACCTCATTTTCAAGATTCAAAAGTATCATTATCTGTATATTATCCCTTAAATACTAAAAAGTAGAAAAATGTAAAGGAAGTTTTTACTGAGAAGTCTGTACATTTCATTAAGACTTATATGAATTTAAACAGAACGATGAAACTTAAACCACTGATATGTTAAAAAAAAAAAAATCACTGTTCAGTTGTGTACCTAATATAAGTAGTTAGAATTTTACTAAATGAATGCTAGAAAAATAAGTCAGCGAACAAGTCTAATCTTGAGAAACAGCAGGAACTCTAATCAGAAATAATTTTGGACTGCTAGGACACAAGAAGATCACTTAGACTCAAAGACTGCTGGACAAATTCAGACTATTCAGATGAGGCATTTAGCCAATGTGCTTGAAAGATAATACCACCATCAGGTATCCTATGCCATTCGTAGCCGTCACAATACTATTACAAAAAAGTCATTCTGGATTTAAAAAAAAACAAACAAACCACCAACCCAAAAACTTAGATACTCTATCTCAAACAAATCTAGTGGAAATATTGGCTAGTAGATACTATAACTGAGAATACCACAGGACTGTCCAGATTGGGCTGCTTTTCTTGCACTTTTTCAGATTATGCATGTGGCTTCGTATTTCCATTTCCCACTTCCATCTTTTTTTTTTCTACTGTAATCTAATTACCTGTGTTAGTCCTCCCCTGGGCAATCTCTCAGGGAACAAGGCACTCCTTTTGGATAAGGATCTAGCTACTATCACCCACAAGTTTTGTGTCCCCAGGTTGACCTACTGAACAATTACACCTGGAGATGAACACAAACACCTACTCGATTCTTTCTCTCTGACTGACACTCTGCCCTTTGTATCATCTCTCATTCCGATCCTTGTTACAATTCAAACACCGTACTTGGAAAAGACCATGTTCAACACCAGCCAGACTGCCATAACACTCTGGGATAATGGAGCAAACTCTAGACAAACTGAGGCACATAAAAAAGCCTGAGGTGCATATGAAAGGCATAGCAAGGAAAAAGGTGGTAAGAAAAATTGTCAACACCAGTAAATGTCACCACAAAAATGGGCAGATGCACCCAATTATGTAATATTAACTTGAAAAAATGAAAACCTGACGTTTTCAGTGGTGGAAAATCAATGCAGCTGTAAAAACTGCAGCACGCACGGCTATGTCCACGTTAAACTCCATATAGTCAAAAACCCACCCTGTGACAGGGTTTAAAGGACGCCAAAAAATAAACCATAATAAAACACCAGAACACATGGTGTAACAGGTCTGTGAGTAAACTCTAATTAGCACTGTTGCTAATTTCCTTGAAACAGTCACACATAGGCTTCAAGCAGGGGCCAGATCATATCTGTGGTAGGAAAAGAAAAAAAGCTATAATCCATTAGGAAGGATTACATTTGTAAACCAGGCATCCTAAGAAGTGATTTCAGGTCTGTTTGGGTTACAGTTCTCCTAGAATAAAAAAATTTCACCAGGTGTGCTCTTTAAGGGTGGTTGTTTAATGAAAATGCTCAGCATTACCTTTTGCACCATCTCCTTGGTATGCATCAAAATCTGAAATTAAAAAAAAAATAAAAAATCAAAGATTAGCGTATGATATAATTACAAGCTAACACATGCAAACATATCCATTAGGTTGCTAACTCCAAATGCTCTCACCTTTCAAAACAAAGCAAACCACCTCTCTCCTGGCAACACACAGTCACCTCAATACTCCTATTACATGAGTAAATTCTCATCTGACCTTGTATTAATGCTATTATTAACTCCCCTAAAACAAGATTAAAACAAATCTCAAAATTGCATGTGCACACACACATTCTACCTTCAGAAAAAAAGAACACTGAATCAAATGCTCAAATGAAACCTAATCAGGAAGTGCCAGAATTAAGCCTCTCTCAGTAATTTAGGTCAGTCGTCTCCTTTGTATCCAGCACCTTATCTCTTAACATCATTGAGTTTTTTCCCAAAAACAGTCCTGTCTTATTCAGTACAGCCTGGATGGTGCTCACTTAACAAGAACCTAGTCAATAGGCTGATTACCCTTGTAGTGATCTCAAAATGGGTCAACAAAAAGCAAACTCCTTAGGGAAACCAGAACTGGGACTAGGAGCTGGGACAGAGATAGGATACAGACGCTGAGTCAGTGGGCAAATCCGTGTGTAACGAGGTTTGCTCCTCAGCCAAGAGTGCATCCCAAGTTCCCTGAATGCTCTGAATAGCAGTTCTCTGAACCTTAGAAAAAGCTATAGAGACCTCATGTGAGTGGGCTACTGCTTCCATCTCTAATACTGGCCAGCACAGTGGAGGGGGTGGAAGAGCTTATCACCTGAAGCCACAGGTACAGCTGTAGCGCAGAAGAGATGAAGAAAAACTAGCTTGATGAACAAGATGTGTAGCTGCTGCAGCAGGAAGGGCTTGGTGAAGTTTGCACAGCTGCATAAGAACCAACATCTGGTCCATTTCTTCAGTCACCTGGCCATGTTTCCACTATATTCCCCATTTCCTTTCTCATCAGCATCCTGGTGCTCTGGCACACAGTTCCAGATTCCACCTGGTTAGTCCCAGTTTCCTGGTTTCAGTCCTTTCCATCCCCACTCAGCATAAACCTCAGCTCTTTTTCAGCTAGACCTGCTACTCATATATATTTATACCTTGAATTTTCTTAAAGAGGATTACTTTGAACCATTTGTTACAATGATAGACCAGAGTCTGTTAGGTGAATTAGAACAATTTGGCACTCTAGCTTTAAAGATAGTGTCAGTCAACACACTATTTTAACAGGTTATATTAAATTCAGTAATCTAGTCCAAGTTTTGCTATTTTTCATACTTTAAATTTCAATACTCCTTGCACATATTCGCCAAAAAGGCAGAATTATGACTTGTAGTCAAGAAATCTGTGACAGGGAGCTGAGCAGTAGAAGTTAGCAGGGATGAGGAAAGAAAAAGGACAAACAGGGAAAAGCTGGCCAGGCTTAGTGGAAGTAAGACCATCTTCAGGGAAATCTCATTACTTTCGTAAGGCCAAGGAGGCTAAAATGAATTCAAGAGTCTTGACTACCAAGGCATTGACTATTGCTATTGCAGCGGGCAATTCTGAAACAAAGGTGAAATGCCCACCTCTACGTAACAGTACACGAACAGGATGACACCACCGTCATTCCTTCAGCATTAACGGCAAGTTTCTTCAGTATTTCTGAACCTTTAAACAACCACAGTGATGAATACTAAAGTATAAAGCTCCACTATGCTTTCTCAGTTTGTTTTAAATTATGCACCACAGAATTATACACCAAAAGCTATATTCCGCCGGCATTCTTAGTTTTGCAATGCTTGACTTTGCAAACTAATATTCTGTTTCAGCATAGTTTCTGTTCAGACACATTTTCCAGCCACTTTCATCTTCAAAGAGAAATCGCTGCACCTAAGAATGGACTCAAGTACAAAGACATGCACTAAGCAAACATAATGTACCACTCCCTTCAAGGCACTTAGGGAAAGGTTAGGTTCCAAACCACCATGTAACTTTGACACAGCTAACTCACAATGATGTCATTATCAGGGTGATTCCCCAAGCACATATGGATACCAATGGATTTACACTCTCTGGGTCAAGTTCAAAACATCCTGGTGGTTTAAAGACCATCCACTGATGCTGCAAACTAGGTACTTGGACAATGTGATGCCTGAACTCTGCTGAAGTCCCAAGCTGCAAAAAGCTCAGCTGGCCTCAATCTTCTATGTAGACAAAGAAGAACAGGAAAATGGTGAGTCTTAACTGCAGATTCATTCTAGGCTGTATGTGCTCAGATGCACTCGATTCCGTTTTAATCAGAAGCTTAAAAAAATATATTCCGCTCCTATTCATCTCCTAGTGAGTGATTCAGATGGCACCGCCCCACCACCTTTCCATGGAGTTTTGAAATTATTCTGAAGACACATATCACTGGTACATGACATCAAATTTCATATACAGTAATGAGAATTCCAGCTTATTCACCACCCCGCCACCCCTTTCTCCCACTTATTAGCTAACTCCTACGGAGAAAGGTTATACCTTTCCCTTAGCACTCCAAAAGCAATCAGGAGTCCCCGATACAAAATTAAAAAATTGGACAGAGAAACGAAGAGATTACACGTCAAAGAAAAGAAGGCCTACCATTTTTCCCCTTGATATTCTCTGGCATTTTCTATTTCATTCTCTGAAATAACACTTTCTATTAATAGTTAAAAAGATAACTTTTTTTAAAAATAGGATTACCCCCTACTAAAAAAATTGTTTGGCTGTGCAAAGACCATTCTCAATTGTCTCCAAGGACAGCAGTGGATGTAGGTAATAACAAGACGGTCACAGACAAGTTAGCTTCATCAAGTGACTGGCATATGCTACTGCCACCCATTCTGACAGGAGATCACTTGTAAGTGCCAACAGCTACAAAACAGAAGGTTATAAAGCCTTGCTAAATTCATTAATAAGGCAGTCGGTAGTTATCTGATTTCACAGCAACACCTGCATATTTATCTTCTCATTACCAATTGGATGATGGAATTTTTTTCAAGCACATTTCAAAAATCTGCCAACTTCAAGTGTAGAAAAAAAAATAAACTTTGTGGTTAATTTTTCCCTTAACAAAGTACAGCTGTTGAGAATAATTGTTCAAGATCTTACCCTGTAATGTCAACTGCAGCAGAACAAAGAGTATTTAATTAGCAAATCTATCCAGTAATTCAACACCTATTATATAAAATGCCTTCGTGATTTTATTCAGGATAATTTGCTAAGAGGGTTATTACTGACATTCAGATGAAATTTAAAATTCCTACGCAAGTCGAGTCATAATAGCAGTAATGATCCCCCCAATCAGGAGATACTGTGTCACACAAGGTTCTTTTGCAATGCAGCAGCCGATTTCCTGACTTCTTAATTCCTGGGCTCAGCTCAGTGAGAGCCCTTCATGCCAATATTTCAGTCAGCAATACATCCTTAATGGGACTCTATTAAAATACCTAGAATAAAAATTACTTTTTTTTTTTTGTTAAAAAGAATGACAGCACTGCTATCATATCAATCATTAGCAGTTTCTCAGAAATGCACAGAAAAGGAAGGGAGGTTTATAGTGAGGCAGGGAAGACAGAAGAAAGAAGAAAGAGAATAGGAAAATTGTTAGTCGGTAGTTTCCTTTTGCAAATAATATTGCACTGCTCATGAGAGCTGGATTGTCTCCTATTGCAGGCAATCCAAGTAGGAAGAATTAATTGCCTGGCAACCCATCTGTACAGCCGTGCCCCCACCCCCCCAGCAAACATATACTTCTAAAAACCTGTGAACTTCTCAGCACAGTGAACATCTGTGAAATTCTATTTTAACTTTTTTCTTGTAAAAGCAAGACTAGAAACACACATTGTCTCACCCATGAACTGTGAGTCAATACAAACTGAAAGACTGTAATTGCAGACAAGCAATCAAACTGCAAAATTCCCTGTCCTAATTCTACTCCAACTCACTAATTACTTAATTAAATGAGGACTGATTTAAGAAAAAGAATTATTAAAAATAAATAAATATACAAAGAACAGCTTTACTATTATCCACTACATCAAGTATTTTGAAACACTTCTTATTTAAAAACCACTAAAGAGTACCTTCCAACAAGAGGATGCTTACGTGAGAATAAGCTAAGATACCCGAGTTACAAAACAATGGGACAGGGCACAAAACTAACACGTTGATGCAAAGGTTTCTCCCCTGAAGACACACAGATTTTTGTACATTCCTGGGGCCACAGATGAGAAGGAATAGAATGAGAGACTTAAGACCAGAGTGAAAAGACTGACCAGAATGATTACAAGAATATTACACCAAAGATGCATGCAAAAAAAAAAAAAAACCCAATCACTTAAGCATTCACTTTGCATAAGGAGAAAAACTAACCCTCCTAGGGACTTGACAAAAACTGTTTTTTTGAAGACTACCTGTAGTTATCTAGTGCAGACCTGACATTTTTTTCCGCCTCAGCTGTTTACTTGTGCAATTATACAGTAAGAAAATAATTCTGTCATCGGCTTTAGCAGTTCCTATTAGCTAGTCCTTCCCATGACACACAGGAACAAATGGGCAGGAAGAACCTGTTCCAGTATGTAACACCACTCACTAATCCACCTAAGAAGTACTTCTAAACCCCTGTATTTTTGCAACCTATTCATTAGGTACGCTAGTATTTTCTGGGAAGTAGCTTCTAGCACTGATAAACCATGGCCACACGGTGCTGCCAAAAGATTTTATTAAGGAAGATTTTCACAAAAGGTTTCTATCGGTGGACAAAAAGGCACGTATGCCATAAGCAAAAGTGAAAGAAAGATGGAAGCCTTGTTTGCCACAAGGAAAGAAGCATCACCATACAACCTTTTCATTAGACAATGGACTTGATTTAGGAAAGTTTGAGAGACCAGATTCAAGTAGTTAATAAATAAGTTTGTTTCAAAGAACTTTTACCAACTATTTGCTGTACTTAGACAATGCATTCAAAATTACATTTCCCAAAAATGTACACTCTTAGGAAATGTTAACAGCATCAGAAATACACCCCACGCTGCCAAAATTTTCCCTTGTAGTGGGTGTTTTTTTTCAGAAACACTGAAATTAACTGTCCATACTCCACCCAACGAAGCTGACAGACATTAATACAACTCTGATAAAGGCAGTGTATAAAACAAGCCTTGGATGGTGCACTGAAACCAAATGGAGAATGGTTCCAAGGGCTGAAGCAGTGTACACAAAGATCCAGTGACACCTGCTTACATGCCAAGAAAAGGTAGGACCTTCTGCCTCACAGACAACAGAAAATGCGCAAGAAAGGCAGCAACAGAAACGTGCTGAACACAACAAAAATCCTGTGTACCTCTGTCACATTTTGACAAGGAATGCAAATATGACAGTAAAACACTGAAGATGATGATGTGAATCAAATTACAACTTGAAGACAATATTCCCTTGGTGCCAGAAACAATATCATCTTTAAAATTCTACAGTACCCCTATTTCAAGTATTTGTGGTGAGTTTTGCTGAAGAGAGTAGGAAAATCAGAATTAATTCCTTACCAAGTTTTACAATTATTGGTTATTCTGCACAATGTGTTATGAACCATGCTATATTAAAGCAAATTTTGCCTGTTTTGGAAAGGATTGTTTTGGTATTAGGATGAAAGAAAAAACAATGAAACATACTCCTGCAGCTTTGGACAAAAGCTAAAAAAAAAAAAACAACCAACAAACCAACAAAAAACAAAAAACCCACTCAAAAACTTCTGTGTGGAAATTCATTTAAAATCCTGCAAATGGAGAAACCGAGCGCTCAACAATGAAGTTGAAGACTTGAGTGCATAGAAGATAACCGACCCAGTTCTGGCCCCACTTTGTGTTCCCAGAAGCAGTAAGGACACCATGTCCGGGAGGATACCCAGCCGTGAAAGGTGTCCGTACAGCATGGGCATCTCCTAACTCTCCAGAGTCAGTAATGCTCCTTCCACAGAAACCAAACACCAGAACCAGTGGCAGTTCCTAGAGAAGCACCAGGGCTCACAGCCCACCCACAGAATTATTTTCTTTCTGACCAACTCATTTAAAACTAGAAACCTAAAAACAATGAAGGAGCAGAGAAATTTCTTCCCTGTTTCACTCCGTGAAAAAACAAGATCCGCAACACCTAAAACCCCTTGAAGAACATGGTACTCAAACCAATTTCAGCTTATTAACTCCTACGAATATTTTTTTTATTTAAATCCATTAAATAAATCTATGCTTGACGAACATTTTGTACTTAAATACAAGACGCAAATGTAGCTTTACTTAATAAGAAAACCTTTTGTGCATTGCAAGTACACTGCAGCTACATCGAAATCTAACCATAGCACAAACCACAAGTAAAAACACTTCTAATAAGCAGGAATATGACAAGCACCATTTACTATTTCCTAATAAACCCAAAACATGTGTTAAGTTATTCAGTATTACAATGCATACAGACAAGTATATCCTCCATAGAGAAAGCAGCAGCATTTGTTTCAGTGAAATGAACAAACATTTAGACAGGAAAGCTTTATTTTGCTTTGTTTCCCAAATTGAACTGGTTTAACACATTCAGCAATAGAAAATCAGTCTGTCACTAGAAAAACTAAAATGACAAGAGCAGTAAAAAATTAAAATTAATTACTTCTAAACCAAGGATTCCTGTTTGGCGAGACAAGTTAGAATCTACTCAAGGTTTAAACTAGAGCACAGACATTTTCCTCCAAATAACAGCAAAACCTATTCCTGAGTAGTGAAGAATAACCATACCATCCTTCACATCAGGTTTAAGTTGAACTATTTTTTTAGGAATTATCTTTCAAATATATAAGCGTGTGTCTCAGTCTTGAGGTGACAGACATATAAGTACTGTCTCATTTCCTAGATAAGTTACTCTCATAGCCATATAACTAGAAGTCCTAGAGAAGTCAGGAAGTAGGTTTCAGAATCACCAGTGAAGACAGTTTTTCAAAAAAATCAAGTACTTCTGTAAGCCAGAAAAAGAAATAAAGCTAATACTCTAAAGACCAAAATATTTTTTCTAAGCAATGGATACAGTCAGCGTACTATCCAAGACGATGACAAATTCCCTGAGAATCAGACCTCCCCCTCGCCTTTTTTTTTTGCGTAAAAAGCACAAAACAGGACTTAAAACTCCATAAGGCCCTCCTCCCTTATCTTCCAACTATTAAAGAAAATTTCATTACAAAAAAGAAAGGTGTGTTGTAAGAAAGGCCCTTTAAGGCAACAGGGGAGCATGGAGTTGGCAGGAAGCGTACCTGGATTACTTTTCTAAGCTTCTCCCGGTCAGCATCTCTTAAATAATAACCACAAATTGTATGCTTGGAGAAAAGGGAAAGGCTGGGGGAAGACAAGCAAGTGCTAAAAAGAAAAACAGATGCAGAAAACACTTCCTATCTGGCAAGTATTCTTAAAAGAAAAAGGACTTCTACTGAAAAACAGCCTTTTTCTTGAAGAACCATAGGCAACAGAGCAAGGAAACCTCTGTCTAGGTACAGGTATATTCACCGAAAGTGATACTGAAATTTTATAGGAGATGAGAGGACATGCTAGTCTTGGTAATGCATAGACTGTGTGCGAACATTGTGTCCATCAAAAAAATCTCTGTAAGTGGTTTGAACTGCTTTAAAACTAAAATATTCTTTCATCATGACTAAGTGGTCGTCTATCAAAGCAACATCCATTCAAATTCAGAAAAGTATTTTAGCTTCTAATTATCCTCCAAAGAAAGTTCTCTTACCTGATTTCTTAAATGTCATGCAAGATTTTCATAAAGCATATAATTTTGTTTCATTAAATTAGATATATTTAGACAACATGACAGTTGTTTTTACGAAGTTAAACAATACCCATTCACAGTCCATGGCTGCACAGCCGGTGTCGGCAGCAGGGTTTTGGTTTTTTACGTTCACGGACCTCCTTTTAAGGACCAAGAATTGCTTGGACAAGGCAGGATCCATCTGAGCACGTGGGGCATAACCATCTGTGCCTACAGGCTGCCCAGCGTGGTAAGGAGAGCTTTAAACCCAGACTGCCGGGGCAGGAGTGCATGTCCATCAGGAAGCCGCAAACCACGATGGGAAGCAAAGGAAGCGCATGATGTGAACAGGAAGGACCTTGTAATCAACAACACAGGGCCAAAAGGGATGCTCTTCAAGCATATCCAGGTAAATAAGGGAGTGCCTACAGCAGTGTTACGGAGAAAGCTCTCACACCTTTTCAGGGCATCAGCAGGTCTGGGTGCCTCTCTGAAGGGCCTGTACACTAATGCACATGGCAGGGAGAACAAAGAGGAGGAATTAGAAGTCTATATGCAGTTACAGGTCTGTAAATTCAGTGGGATCATAGAAATATAGTGGAAAACATGATGATCACAGGAGGTTCCCAAGGACTGGAAGAAAGCAAATGTCACTGCCGTCCTCAAGACGGATAAGGAGGAATTGATTCCAGGGAGCTAGAGGCAGGTCAGCCTCACCGC
>JAVKLA010000058.1:17029335-17052382 GCA_034782735.1 Sagittarius serpentarius
GTGCTGCGTTCAGCTGAGCTCCCTGGTGCGAGGAAAGTGTGCGCGTAGCAGAGCAAGTCCAGCACAGGACCACAAAGACAGTTACAGGGCCTGAAGGATCTGTCATGTGAGGAGAGGCTGAGAGACCTGGAACTGCTCAGCCAGGAGAAGAGAAGGCTTGAGGGAGGGTCTTACCACTATCTATGCATATCTGATAAGTGGGAGTAAAGATGATGGTGGCAGACTCTTCTCATTGGTGCCCAGTGAAAGGACAAGAAGCAACGCGCATAAACTAAATACCAAAAAAATCCCTTGAAAAACAAAGTCTTGCATTGTTTAAGTACAAACAAAAGCTGCTTTACTATAAGGACTGCAAGTTGCCCAGAAAGGGTGTGGAGTCTCCATGCTTGGAGATACTCAAAACCCAACTGGACATGGTCCTGACCAACCTGCTCTAGTTGAACAGGGAGGGCTGAACTAAACAGTCTCTAGAGATGCCTTCCAACCTCAGCTATTCTATGAGTTTATGATCCTCAAAGATCTATCCTTACATATTCTTTACAGTTAAGAGTAAATATCTACCATTTTAAGAATTAAAGTAATGTAAAAACATGCTAACCCCTCAACACAGAACTTGGTACCTGCAATTTTGAGTCACACATAGAGCTAAATCTGACAGAAGACATGATCTCCTGATGGACAGACACCCTGAGTGACTCAGTGCCACCTTTAAGTTAGGTCGTCTCCCTACTCTGAAGTAAAGGATCATTCTGAAAGCCTCCAAAATAACCTGCTCCAGATCTGATACGCTGTAAGCCTCTCTAATTAAGGAAGGAGAAATTCCTGTACATTCAGCTTCCTAACTATACTGGAATGTTCAGGTTTCTCCCGAGCTACTCAAATGCAAAAGACGAGAGATCACGTGTGTACAAATGCCTAAAGGGTTCACAACTGTACTTAAAAAACAAAACATGTGGTGAAAGTAAGTCCTTTTACGATTGCCCAAACAGGCAAAAAAAAGAAAAAAAGGAGAATCTGCTATAAGATGAATCTTGCTGCATTGAAGAGAAGTAACAGAGTAAGTTTTTCATCACACAGAAGCATATACACAAAATGCTGGAAACCAGGAAAACTGTTGCTGCAAGTAGAGAAACCTTAGTCTTTGATGTTGTGCCACTTTTCCTGGTTACAATAGATAACTGAAAGAAATTCAACAAAGATTATTCCAATTCCAAAGAACAATGAAACCTGAATGAAATAAGCACTTGTAACAAATGAAGAGTTTTACCTAGGTACTGCTGCAGGACTAAATAACTACCAGTGCTCAAGTCTCAGAAACTCACAACCACATTTGGTACTGATCAAAGTAGTGAAAAAGTAGGAGCAGGGCAGGCACCATCTCCAGTATGTCCAAACACCAGCCACTGTATTGATGTGGCTCCTGCACAGTCTCTTCAGACAAGCCCCTATGGCAGCTCTTAACTGCCGCCTCAGATGGTATCAGGGAACAAAAACAGTTTCAGCTCTACATGGGACACTTAACCTTTCCTGCTGCAGGCAAGACCTAGTGATTGCTCCAAGGATGTGAAAAGATAACAAGGAACATGTATGGTTAATAGTGCGAGACTTCCTATTTGTTCAGTGTGACCGCTGTACAGCACTTCATGAAGCTGGCTTGGGTACAGATGGAAAGAGCTCCTGAGGGTCCGTCAGAGTCAGACAGAGTCTTTTTAGATTATCTCTTCAAAATGAGCTTCCTGAATTCTCTAGGTATGTCTGACAAAAAAATTAAGATGGAGCTCTTCAGGACATAAAAGATCCCCAAAGTACGCATTTACAAAGCATGTCAGAAATAAAATCTACTGGCCTACCAGACGATTATGAGATGTATGGCTAATTTCTGCCATACTTAGATTTCAGTGTAGAAATAAAAATACTTTTTTTTTAAAAAAAAAAGCTCATTTAAGGTTTTAAGCTATTTTTAAACTAACTACAAAAGAAAATTACTAGTTAACAATCCTAAATTGCTTGTTAAATAGGGCTTGCAACTCTAAGTCAGGAATAGGAACTGTAGGGTAGGTTGGGGCAACTTCACCTTCCAGATTTTTCCTACAAGGAAATACAGGAAAAAAGACCTCATGCCAGTGGAAACTATGGCCTATCTGCAGACATCCACGATAACATACATATTATAGACACTTAAAGGTGCTAAGGATGGAACCATAGTTGATCTGATGGAGCTCCCGTAGAAACAGAAACGTGCTCCATGACACAATTTTGTGAGTACTCCAACTGAGAAAAGCTGAGCTTCTTGGAAAAGCAAATTCCTGAAGGGGACTACCTTATTATCAGCATTTAAGATTTTAGCAGTTAATGGTCAACTGGTCAACTACCTGAAATGGCAGTCTAGGGCTTTTGTAATATCATTTGTAGCCTGTCTCATAACCTAGGACACTTGCACTGTTTTCAAAAACAGAACAAAGTTAGAGGCTTATCAAAGCATTCAATTTAATTTTTCAGGACTATGAACTCATGTAAAGAAATGACAGTTTCAGAAGTTACTTTTATGCATTAGTCTGTTGTTAAGCACTCCACGTACAACCCACCCATTTCAGTATTTAGAGTTTTGAAATTAATAGCAGTATGGCTTCATTACTAATGAAGCCAAGTTGTTAAGTTGTCATTGCATAATACCACAGGATATGGATTTGTTTGTTAATTGTAAAGAATATGGAAATATGAAGACTAGGAAAACAAATGTATTTAACCTTTCAATGTGACCCTCTAGGAATCTAATCCAAATACTGACTTTTAGCCACATAGCGGATTAAAGTAGTGGAGTTTTGCCACTCACTCAATCCACATAATTCACCTAAAATGATATTGCTCAACAGGAATACATTTCTATTCTAATGATGGAAAAAAACCTTAATTACAAATGCAACTAAAGCATGCTACCTCCATAAATCCATTACTGCAAGAGAGGCATGCTGATTATTTTTTAAATCCTTAATTTGTCATTTAGACCTACTGTTATCTCATTTGTAAAGAATTCAAAACACATTTGCACAAAACTAGATTTCTACAACATGAACAATGTTTATAAATCTCTCACTTATTTCCCTACAATTTGACAGGATTGATTTCGTGCTACATACTTTAACTCAATCAATCTTTGACTTTGGAAATTTTCATTTAAATTCTTCATCCCACAAATTCTGTTAAAGAAAGAACATCACAACCTAAAGGTTTTGTTTAATCTAAAAACATAGCTAACAAGCTTTCCTAATTCTTATTACAGGAGTTTGAATCATTAATAAAAAAACTCAGCTTTCACTCATATGCCAAAGAAGCCTTCTTTCAAAGCTCTCTCTTGCTCTTACTCTTCAGTTTAAATAGAAGGCACCAGCACTAATTTACATTATTGTCACACCAGTCATTCAATATCTTCATTAGAATTATACCTGATTTGAGACCTGCAGAGCCCTGAGAGAAGATTTAGTGCCAACGTAAGAATCCAACCACAAGCACTGGTCAAGAGTGGCTTGATTTCATCCACTGCTATTACAGATACAAATGTTGCTAAGCTTCTTTTTCATGCCTGTAGATTACTACAGGCGCCTAAAACAAACCAACCAACCCACCCCCAAAACAGAAGGAAAGATAGGGATACGTTAGAAAAATAGAAATCCCTGTAGGGATTTTCTAGTATTCTAAGACCTGGTTTGAACTAAAAAAAAAATAAACAAAATCACACAATCACAGACTAGCTGAGGTTGGGAGGGACCTCTGGAGGTCACCGGGTCCGGCCCCCCAGCTCAAGCAGGATCACCCAGAGCTGATCGCCCAAGATTACATCCAGACATGAGTATCTCCAAAGATGGAGACTCCACAACCTCCCTGGGCAACCTGTGCCAGGGGTCCATCACCCTCACAGTCAAAAAGGACTTGATGTTCAGATGGAGCCTCCTGTGTTTCAGTAAACAAACAAACAAACAAAAATCTATCAGTCTTACCATTAAAATGACACAAACACCATGAAAAAAGCCTATACACATTCCCTTTAGAGAACAGAAGAAGTGCCCATAAAAAAACCTCAGTAATACTGAAATTTTCACTTATTAAAAAACACATTAAATCTGCTGGGTAAAAAAGAACCACCTACCCACCAACCTCTGGGATGCTTAAGAGATATTGCTGCTTTCTGACATAGGTAACACTGATTTTAGTATGTCCTGATGAGCTGCAAAACAAGAGATTTGAAAGGACTGTCCCAGGAAATACACATGCGATATGGCTGATAAGAGACATCTGTTCTCTTTTATAGGTAATTTTCTTTTCTGAAGTCTATGTTTATTAACCTAGACATTTATTTTGACCATATGTACACATGAGCATTTATAGGAAGATACATACTTTACTATTCAAAGTCAAGAACCAACCACTATCTGACCAAGATCAATAAAAACCTTACCCTAAAATATTATCTAGAATGGACTTTATTACATCTTTCTCGAGCTTATGATCTTATAATACTGGCAGCTACAATCTTAAAAAAAAAAAAAAAAAAAGGCTGAATTGAACCTTGACAGTTCATCTACTAGCCCATCACTGTATGGTTATTCAGATCAGCTACATTTAACTACATGTCTATAATGGATCAGATGTCCCATCCACCTGAACTACTACGATTTTTGTTTCAATTCTCCCTTTTCATGATCAGTTGCTCTGCTACAATCCATCACATAAGAAAACTGTCACAAAGCTGAAATATGGCAAATTCAAAGTATTTGAATATTTATTTGATTAAAGCATAGAAGATTATCCTTATTTGGTTAAAGTACAGAAGATTATCTAGTAGAAGAGAAAGGTAATTAACATCTAATTTCAAAGCTTTTCAAACGAGCCTCATCCCAACCACACTGTAAGAGTTCTACACTAAAGAAGTTTCTCATTTTCATTCAAAAAGGCACACCTGGCAGACCAACAGTAACTGTATGAAAGCAAACAGAAGACAAAGAGGCACTCAGATCAAGCAAAAAACACGTTCCCTACTCTCTTCCACATGTGCTCACAGTCGTATCATCAACTAAGTAACATCTGACTAAATGAGGTACACTCACCCTAACAGAGAGAGGTAATTTAACAGGTTAGGCAGAGGAGAAAAGATATTTAAATTGCCTGAAAGTTGAGCAATAAAAACAACTTACGAAGCCTGTAGCTTACAGACTTACACAGTGACTTTTGAAAAGGGCTTGCTGACACTGCTGGTGGTTGAATCTTCAAGCTTAAAAACAAAATCACCGTGCAGGTAATTTTTCTAAAACAGCAGAACAAAATCTCCAGTCTAAGCTGGTCATTTACAATGGGCCTGTCTTCCACCAGGTTACAGAGTCAAGTCCCCAGCACAGCCACAATGCACATACATTTGGGACTTCTACAAAAGATGTTGTCTGCTTTGAGAGAACATCTGCTGTCTCTGGTATTAAACATTTTTATTTCCATATACTGCAAGCATCCTTTTCTCCTAAGGCTTTTTACTGTGCTGCAGAAGACACCATAAGCAACAGTAGGAAAAAAAAAAAAAAAAAGACCAAAAAAACCTTCTATGGCCTCCTTCAAGGACATGACAAGTTTTCCAAGGATCTTGGTAATAAAAGGAAACGTTTCATGTATAAAAAGAAAATACCAAAAGTTGTTACCAATACAGAAATTCTGCATGATGAGAATAGTAAAGATACGGGCTAGTAATAAGTCTTCAAAAACTGGGTAAACTAACATCGAGTGAAAGTCAGTTTGAGGCTCATGTCAGAGCCAAGCCTGCTTGAAAAGCAATGCCCCAGGAGAAACATTAAAAACAGCAAACTCTTTATTTGTCTTTCAAAGGGTGACATTTCACAAAAACCACCACTGATCTCAACAGCAAGCAGCATTTGAGGGGCTTGTGAGGCAGACATCTTCCGTACTAATGTCTCCCTATAGAAAAATCTGGGACAGCTATACCCAAGAAGCGCAAATGTCCCATGAATCCAAGTCAGTAGCTCTCAGTGAATGCTTGGAAGGCAGAAGCTACAACGCTTTAAGGTAAGCTGTCCCTCGCCCCCCTCTGCCAAAATAACAGATGTACCTTGGAGCAGAAGCAGCTTCAGAAAAACCTTCCAATTGCTGCTCCTGCTGCGGAGTCGGGAATTTATGATGGGCTATGGGAAGCACCCCACTGGCCTCAACTCTGAAACACCGATGAGGGCTGCATCGTAAAGGACTCGCACACTGTGAGGGACTGCCAAGCATACCATAAAACAGGAACACCAAATTACAATCTTAATCTTGCTTCCAAGCCCTGTATTTTTAGCCCTCAGCATAGATTTTCCCCCCACATAAAGCATTAGGTGTTAAAAGGTTCATAGACTTGCCTCACTGATTGATTCCTAGTCTAACTGATTTGTAAGGCTAATTAAGACATGGCCAAACTGTGTCCATGTCTTACTTAACATCAGTGTTCACGCAAGTTTCACACAATCTGATTAAAATTGACTAAAAGTGTCTTACTTCAGTAATCACTTAGACAGAATGAATTTTACATTAGCAGGATCAAGCACACGTCAGGCCTCAGTGGAAATGAAAAGGGCTTATAGTAATAGGATTTATAAATCCACCACATTAGGTTAATGGCTAAATGATTTACATGTAACTTTCCCCCTCCTCCTCACCCTTCAACTCACACACAAAAAAATCCTATATTTGGCACTTTTAACTGTGAGTGCCAAGGCAAAACCAGCCATTCCTTTTAATTAGCTGAAAATTAAAAGCCACGAGTGATCCTTCATTAACTCTTTCATGGCAGAAATAATCAATTAGATTTTTATAAAGCCAGGATGCTTGAAGACCCTAATGACCCATTTCAAACAAACACAACGAGCTATCTGCTTGCACACAATGAACCTCGAATGGTTTGAGCCAATAAATATGCAACTGATAAAAGTGAGATTCTTATTCCTTATAAAATTGGCAGTAACGGGAGTTCTTCATATGACTATTTTCAATTGCAGAGAAGACTCTAAAAGCCCTTGCTCTTTCTCAGCCAGCAATCAACCCAACAGTTAGTAGCAGTTACCAACGACGCTGGAATATAGATGGCTTAAAGCCAACCCTCCCCCTTTGCAAGCGCTGGAATGTCCTACACCATGTGGTAAACCAGGTGCTTTGTTTTGTTCTTTTGGCAGCTGAAGCTTTCATTTTCTGGAAATTTGAAAACAAAGTCATTCAGCTGAGCCCCTGCAGCAGCAGTCACTTGCATCTGCTACATTTACCGGATACAGGTGCGGAAGGAGTTCATCCGCAAGTCCTACCTGTCCCCCACCTCTCCCAAAAGCTCATACCAGGTCAGGTGGGAAGAGGGAAAGTTCAAGTTAAAGGCACGCCACCCTTATATTCAGCAAAATTAATTAAAAATTGTCAGATAACAAGGTCAACATTTCTCAATGATACAGTGCTTTGCATTTTCAGGTCACTGTACAGACATTAATAAATGAATCCAACACCAGGATTAAGGTTAACTGCCAACACCATATGTTTAAAAATAACTTATCAAGCATCTACCCGTTGTCACCAGGCACAATTACATTATCACCACCTCACTTTCTTTTCATGGCATTAGGAGGCCAGCCAGCCAGTCGAGCAGCACCCCCTTCCCTCTCCTCCTTTACAGCCCCGGTCAGGAAGCCAGTGCCCCTACACATCCAGGGGTACTGAAAAGTTAGGGTTTACAGACATCAGTCTGCTTCCCTCGGGTAATTACTGCAATTTATTTTTGTTCCAAATGAGGTCTATGTTAGATGAAAGCACCTCAGAAGGAAGCTGCTTGTTTTCCAGCCCTGGCCCAGTGGCCCAACGATAGCAGCAGCAGCAGCGGAGCCCGTCCCCGGTCCTCCCCTCTCCCCCAGTCCTCCCCTCTCCCCCAGCCGCCGGGGTATCGGGTTCACATTCTTTCCCCACAAACACTTGTCCGGTGTCACACAAAAGAGTGACCAACAAACCTGATACAGGGCCGTTAAATTCAGACAGCAAGGCACCACACAATGACCTTTAGAAGAACGATATTAACAGGTGGCTGGTGTCTAATACAAATAATTATATTACACTTTAGCAGCGTGGACCAAAGTGGAAACACATTGTCTTGTCATCAGCAATTGAATAAGCCAAAGCAATGTTACCAGAATACCCTTTTAACACTCCTCTTTTACCTCCCCAACTACAGAGAACACCTCCCATTGTGGAGCATGGCCAGTGAGCTCCCAACTCTATCACAAGGTATTTCATTTGAAAATTTCACCAGGTATCTGACATTTTCATCTCTAAGCAAAAAGAGCGCCGCCACCCTTTGGAGATCACACAGGAATCCTTCACAATTAAATTCAAGTGTTGCTTGCTAATTTACCCTGTCTTTCCTCTTGGAAGAAGTCCACTGAAAATACATCCCTACTTCAACTAAAAAGAAAGAAGCTGGTAACATAGGTGCCCCTCAGCAAAGTTCTTCAAAACCTGGAAGAGAAACTACACTACAAGTGATCAAATTAACTGCCCCTGCTCACTAATTAGTTTTTCCAACATCAATCATCTCAAGTTAGCAACAGTTTTCATCAACCTTTAACCCTGCGACGAGTCACTGTTTTGACAGGACAGACAGCTGTGGCAAACGGCCACAACGTTTTGGGACAGACAGCGATTTCCGACCACGTCCACAGCCGAACTCCACCTCGCTGGGGCGTAGAGAGGACCCACGGCGCCCACCCCCCACCCCTCGCAAGGCTCACACAGCCTGGGCGCATGCCACCGGCAAGTCAGGCTGCACCGCGCGGGGCCAAGCGGCAGATCGGTTTCCTGTCAGCTGCGACACAGCCGACACTTAAGCTGCTTAAAGGCTTCTCATTCTTTGCTTTAGAAAGGGGAGGGCAGGTTCAAGGACACTCCGGCCCATCTAGTGTATAGTAGGGAGAAAGCTAGGAAATCACACCTCAAAACAACAGGGTAAGCGGTAATGCACAGCTCAAACGTCTGCACACAGACGGACGGTGAAGTACTCGGCAAAAACAACAAAAAATCCACCTACAAAGAAATACATCAAAGACAGACACTACTTAATCTTTCATGCAGTGGTGCAAGCCATCTCAGCCTTCTGCTCTGACAGCAACAAGCCACAAGCAGCAGGTTCATTAGTTCACTAGGGAGCCGCCAGCAAACGCCTCGGGCTGGAAAGAATAAAAGGAGCGCTGGTGCAGGACACGCTGCTGGGTACGGCTCAGCGACTGCAAAACACCACGCACAGCCAGAGCATCCTGACCGACCCAGGACATCATCCCTCCCTCCCTTCCTCCCTCCCAGGGGAAAAGCAGGTCCTTGCTCTCCAGGCAGAAAATGGCCTCTCCGTTTGGTTCAGCCAGAAAGCAAACCAGTCTGGCCAGCAACTCCCACTTCCGTCCTCTTGAAAGAAAAGCCAAAGCCAGCTTGGAGCAGCCAGGCGGATGCTGCTGGCTGGCACCTGCATCACCCTGGAGTGCATCAGCAGCCGATCCTCCCCTACCCCGCACCCCAAACACCTCACTTGAATTCAAACAGGTGTGAGAGTTGAGTTTTACACAACAGCTTTGGGAACTTAATTGCAGGCTCCCACCTTGATCTATAAGCAACATGGTATTCAACCAGGGAGGCCAAAAAACAAGAGCAGGGGTGATGACAAATTTGGGAAAGAGACTGGAAACACAAAATGTGGGTGCTTTGGCAGTGAAGACATGTAACACTTTGGAGGGGAAGGAAGAAGAAAGAGAGCTATTAAAACAAGAATTTGCAAGGAAGGCAATCCAGCAATAAACACAATCCAGTTGTACAACATGCCTCCAGTATCCTTATACATGTAAAAGTATATAAGACCTGCTCCAAAAGGCTTTCCTCCACCGCAAAGACATCCCACCCCTATGTAGTCAGCGGCATCTTTTTCTTGTTTTTCTGCCCATTAAGGAGATACGCAAGGAAGTTTTGGCTCCCCTGTATCTATTGTACATGGTTTTTTCTGTGTCTTCAGCTCTTTGTTTATTCCTTTACCTATTTATTCTTTTTTAATATTCTGAACACTGCAAACAACAGCAAAACCACAAAAGACCTGCGAAAAAAAAAGGTGTCAAACAAGCAGCATCCATACTACAGTGACACGGCTAAATTACCCTATAACAATACGCTTACACGTATCAGTCAAAGCATCACCTCAAGAGTTAATGATTGACTAAAGTACATTGAGGTAAAGGAAAAGGAGAGAAGTGGAAAGAGGAGAAAAAAAATATATAATTAGAACAACTTTTTCTAGATCTTGACTATGTGACACTTGGGGTAAGAGGGCCCTTTGTTTTCTTTCTTTCTGAACCATGCTCAGGCATTCAGGCCTCTCTGACACTTGAATAAGGAGGTGCAATCCACCCAGGCCACTCCTCAATTTTAGTAGCTTAACAAAAGTACACTGGAACCTGAAGCAAAGCCCACCTGCTAAGCCTTGGAAAGACAATTACTGTAACTTGGTCAGGCCTGGGCTCCATGAGGCCTCTCTCTCCATGCCTGTGTGGTCAGGCCCGCTATGGAGAAGCTGGGGTGGTCAGACTGAGTACGCAAAAGAGAGACGGAGCCTCCTAGGCAAGTTGGCCCTACTACACAGGTAGAACTGCCTGCACACATGCAGTCTCCAGTGACCCACCTGCAGCAAAATTTCAAGGTGTGTGGACTCCAGGGTTTTCAAAAGAAACCGCAAGCATAACGTCTGACATATGCAAACAAACATTTTTGGTTCTTTGTATGCTGCAATTTTTTTGACATGCGATTGCCAGCACAAGCTGCTGGAAGCGGAGGAAAGTCATAAGAAACTTACAATCACATTGTCAAGCATTAGTTCTCAGCCACATCTATCTTACAGTTTTGATGCAAGAAGGGATTGGTTTATTCTTTTTTTTAATTAATAAAAGTCAATTTGTACATGAAGACATTTTTAAAGGAAATGAGTTGTCCTCTGTGAAACTGAATCCAACCGGCACGTTTCACCTAGCAAAAACAGTCACACACTGTGTATACAATAGGTACTGATAACGTGAACGGTAACACAGTCCAACAAAAGTAGAGTTCTGTCAGAGGTCACAACTTCACTCATACTTTCAAGATCTTGCCACTTTCCTCCTAGCTACTAGGCAATCAGTTTTTGCTATGCACACATATTGTCCACAAAAGCCACTGAAGCACACATCGATCAATATGAAGCATTTTCTGTTCCAACTCTCTGCAAATTAAAATTGCGCGAGTCCAATAGTTACAAAAGCTATTTTACATTAAGAAATACACAATCATACCTTGATGCTATACTAATACCTAGGCAAGTCACAAATTAACCCCAAAGCCAGCCTATCCGTTCAGAAGCACGTGCTAGAAAGGTATCAAAACCTCAACATTCTTCCATGCAAGGAATATAATGAGCAAACGCTCATAAGAACTAATTTTTAAGCAATCACTCAGAATTGTGATGACAAATAATATCGCATGAAGAAATGTATTAATAGGTCAGCAGTAGGTATACTTATCACATCCCTCAGAAGACCCTGAGCTTTGTAGGGATACGAACATTACCTTGAACTACAGACAGGAAACAAAGACCTGAATGAACAACACACCTTCTTCAACGCAATCCACGTTCCCAGCATGAAGAGAGTCTGAAAAAAGGAGACGATTGTAACAAACTCCTTGAGGCTCTCCTTTGGGGTTCAGGCACTGGTATAATAATGCTTTGCTGCACATAAGGAAATGTCTCTGGCCAACCACAACACCCAGAAGACGGATCCTGCTACGCCACCAAGAGCTGTGCTCACGGCAGCGGGACAACATAGTTCTTAGTCATGCCACAGCACTCAGCCACCGATGTCACAGGGTCCCCTCCTTGCAACTGACCCTTCTTCACAAGGGCGTATCTGCTCTCCAGAAAACTTTGGACCATCCCAATAGCAGAAGCTCTTGAGTCGCCAGTGTATACCTCCAAAATATTCCCTAGCTTGTACAAGAAAGCTTATCTGAACAGACTGCCGTCCAATATGTCTTCTGGTCACAACCTCCTATTTCACCTCAGGGCCTGAAAAATAGGCAACTTGAAGTAAGCATTAAAACAGTTAAAACCTACGGGGATTCCTAAATGTTAAGATATTTCTGTCTACTACATTAGTAATTTTTCTGTTTAGAAAATTGATTTAATCCCTTCAAAAATTCAGTACATGAGGTACTATCCAGAAACCAGGAAATACAAAAAGCATACAAAATTTCTTAACATATTCAGAGGTGAAATTAATTATAGCACAGGTACATATAGCAAAGGTATAGAGTGAGTATGGTCTGAGGAAAGAGACAAACTGATGATCAGAGTTACAACTATATAATAAACAGTAAACATTTCAAGACTGAATTGAGACAAGTGAAGCATTACTTTCTCCTTGCACAGTGCTTTACAGAGATGTAGACTATAGCAAATAATTTCCTTAAAACAAACTAAAGGCACCAGTTCATGCTCACCTGGGAAGAAATTACAGGAAACCTCTTACAAACATCAAGTACATGAACAAAGAATCCCCTGAGCATTAAACAAGGTAAATATTGAAAGGTCCAATCTAAGGGATTATTGAGTACCAATTTTTAAATACAAATATTTTTATGTTGTGCCAGATGGGTAATACACTGTTCCTCTCCGGCTGACCACACGTGACTTCTTATAACTACATAGGATTACCTTTATCAAAGATACCCAATTCATTCAAATTCTATCCAAGCCATCTGTCACATAAATTATAAGATTTCAGTGTGGCAGAAGACTGCAGTGATTCCTTACTGACCTTCCTGTATAGCACATGGGCTGTAAAATTTTACTAAATAGTCTCTACTTCAGGCCTGTAACTTCACGTTGAGTGACAGCCTAATTTTTGGAAGCAAGGCATATGATCTTGATTTAACACAAATGATGGGAAATCCATCCACCACCTCTGTGCAACTCCTTTGCCACGAAGTTAACGAAGAACTGAAACATGGCTCATTTATGCTGCCAACTGCAGCGACTCTGAATCTGCACCAACAAACCCAAGAAGCTGATCATATAAGTGGACTTGTAAGGCAGTGAGGAGGAAAGAGGAGGAAGAGATGAATTGCAGATGCCAAGCCAAACCACACACATTTGGGACATCAGACATTTACAGGATTTTGATTCTTGGCTCCTCTGACTGGCAATGATCTCTGCCACAGCAGGAAACCGAAACAACACAATTGTTTCAACACTTTACGGAGCAAAACTGAAGCAGCCCGCAGTCTACTGCATGCCAAAAAGGTCTACTAAGCAATCTGGGACTGAGTCATAAAGCCCAGCCCCCTAAAAACACACATCATATAATCCTATTCATAAAGGTATCTGGCTCCCTTTTAAATAAGGTTAAGTTGGTTTGGGTTTGGGTTTGTGTTTTTTTTAACTTCACTGGTCATGACAGACAATATGAGATAGATATTTGTTCCTCATTTAGCCTCATTTCAGGACCCCTATCACTATTGCCTTAAAAATAATTTATGTTTCCAAGGGAACTCCTGGGGAAAAATGTATTTTGTTGGCTCAGAGGAGTACTGTCACGATGGCTGCTCGATTATTCCCTTGAGGTAGACAGACTAAGTAGGAGGCTTTATCATTATTGAAGCAGATGGGTTATTAGACACATGACACCAACAATTTTAGTAGATTCAAACATGGAAACTTGGTTTCAAGGCTGAAATATCAAAATGAATCCACTGCTGAGGAACCCTCTAAATTATCAAACAGACGCACTTGATAAGATACCATTAGAAGCATCACATCTACAGTTTAATGATTTAACAAAGTATTCTTACTTTTCCTTCCTCACTGAAAAGTGTAAAACAACTGAAACGGGCACTTGGGTTCCTCTACATCTTCGCAGGCTGCACACAAATTAAGCTGCAGTGCCTTGTACTTCCACATTTATAACTCCTCACCTGAAGGGTAATGGTTATGAGAAAGTCATGAGGGTTTTTTTTTTTTTCCTGCATTCCTCATCTTTTTGATTCTGGGCAACTATGATCTCTTACAGGAGAGAATTAAATGTCGTAATTGTGAATACCAAAGATGAGAACTGAAAAAAATCCCTAAACGGTAGGTTTAATACCATAGCTTAAAATACGCAAAATTAAATCCTGCCTTCAGAACTGTTCCTATAAAGTTGACCCACTGCATGTGCGTCAGTGTTTAAAGTCTTTACAATGTCTCTGCATAATCCAGATTCTAACTTGTAAGCTGATACTACTCAAAAAGGGCAAAATCACTAGGGCTACAAAGAACCATCCACTGCAAAATTCCACAGATGCTTCTAATAAAACATACTAAGCAGCCTACCATGCAAAGTAGTTATTCACCCTTTTCAGTTGAAACACAGTGACATCTTTAAAATTCACACGAGACATGACCATCTACAAAGTATGCTCCTGAATCTGTTAAACTTCTTCTCAACCTTGACATTAAGAATGTAAGTGACAGAAAGAGGAAAGTAAGGAGATCTAGTGGTTAGGCTTTTTCATTCCTGGAAACAGGAGTTTCCTGGGACGGAATAAATACATGACCTGCTGTGTGCAGTTCCTGAAAGATGGTCCTAAATAAAGATTTGCATGCTGTCTGTAAAGAGGGACTTAAAATAGCATCAGAACCCAGATCAAGACACTTAAAAATCTGGAGATGCAGCACCTGAGCCTTCTCCTGATGGTATTTTGGAGAGTGACCAACAAGAGGTGCACGTTGGCACTGCTCAGCCATACTGCTATTCCGCAGTCTCACCTCAGTAATTTTCCCTTTTTCCACCCATGAAAGTCATCTTCACTTGTAACTAATTTCTGATACAAGCCCTACCATCTTAAATATGAACTCAGGTATTAAATATGTATTACTTAATAATGCTTTATACTTACTAGATAATGTTAATCCAGTAAATTTATTATTTCTTCTATCAGACACTTCTAGGCTGCTATAAGCCACGTTATAGTACACCAGTGGGATGCAACACAGTAACTATTTAGAGGTTAAATTCCTATGGAGTCTAGCAATTCCCAAGACTCTAAATTTTCCATTTTAACCAAATCACAACTTCTGTTCAAAAAAAGTTGTGTATGCTAGGTATTTAGTCCACTCTAGGAAAACGAGAGATGACCTTCACTCTAGTAGCAACTGGTTTACATTGCTCAGCTATGCACACAAAGGCATTCTGTGTTTGCTTTGATGGCTTGCACATGCCAGGGGTTGATGTCATTGATAGATTATGGCTATTGACATTGCTATCGTTCTCACACAAAAACTTTATTAGCATAACAGAAGATCTGAAAGTGTGCTATCCCACTTTCTCAAAATCTTCCCCATCTGCTGCTGGGTGACATACATAGATCACCTTCCCTTGCCTGTTCACTAGAATACAGCAGGCACCCGAACTCCCAGGGGAAGGGTCTGGCTGCATCTGTCTTGCAAGTAAGGCTATTGTTTATGAGATAATTACTCTGGCCTTGTTAACTTGCAGCAATAATCGAGAATGAAATCACCTAATAAGCCAAGTTACCTAGTAATATAGCACATTATAACAGCAATGATTGCATATAAACTTTGAACCCCTTTTAGTGCCAATTAATTTCAAGAGCATTAGCACCAACAGTAAACGAATACGAAGCAGTTTAACTAATTAAAGCTTACTACGTAATAGGCTTGTAGCTTCAATTATCATTTTTCATGTTAGTCATCCGAAACAGTAATGATATGTACCAGCTGGAAAACGTTTAGAACAGGGCCTCCCTAGTCCCACAGCAACAGGTAAACGGAGCAGTTTTTGAAACTATGTCATGCACTTTCCTCGGATAAGTGCTAACTAAGCCTTATCAACAGAGGCAAACAGCAGATGGCAACAAATGTGCCAAGAGACATTTCATCCTCCAGGAAGAGTTCAACACAAGGCATTGGCAAAAAAGGAGCAGAGTTGGAAGCACGACTTCCACAGATCTTACCCAGCCGCTCTCTTCCATAGGGAAAAAATGAAAAAAAACCCACCCCAAACAAAAAAACCAAACCCCAAACCCAGTCAAGCAGTGATACTCACCCTCATGTACAGACTTCACGTGTAGCCCATCTACTTTTCTTTCCCAGGAAGCCCTTTTCTCCATGAGAAACTTCCTGCTCAGCCCCCAGCAACAAGGAATTTATTTAAATAAATGCTGTCTAGGAAAATCTATTTGCAGCTCACACTACTCTTTTTTCCAAAGACTTTAAGTACAGCTCACTTAATATTTAAGCACCTGTGCCCACTGCATTTAAAAAGCAGTTAAAAGCAAAACATGTGAAGGGGTTCTTTCTTTATGGGTATGCATATTGGCTCAGGTTCTCCCAGACTCCATCTCTCCCAGCATTCACTGCAACAGCTCAGAACCTCAGAGAGCACCAAGTCTTCATTCCATGGAACAAGTGCGCCTCACTGGTCTCTTTATGGCGGATAACTGTAGTCCTAAAACAACTACTGGCCATGACACAACTATTCAAATTTAAAGACAAAGCTCAACATGTTATGCAAAGCATGCAAAAAATTTGTTGTTTCTTTTTTTAAATTTAAGAAACTTGTCAGACCACAGAAATCCAAACACCATTCACGATGCCTGCTTCCAACACTGACTGTCTGAAGAGCTTCAATGGTGAAAGACGCATTATGTTATACGAAATTGCAAAAAACTCCTTATGCTCAAGAGCATATAGCAAGTCTGTGATGTTCTACATAGAACACAAATTATTAATAAACTATTAAGCCCAGTTCCTCTCAGATAGAGGGGCAGACAATCACAAAACAGGCTTTCCTTAAGTTAAGATGAAAAAGGCCAGGGACAAATACTAAGTCAGTACTGATACTTGATAATTGTGATAATCTACTACCATGCATGCCTTACATGCTCTTTGAAGCAAAAAGGAGTTGCTTGGCTTAGCAGGGAGGCTCTCCCCTATTATGCAGACCAGCTGAGCCAAAAGCTATGCAGTACTGTATGGAATAACAGAAGGATCATTTCTAGAATAGTCAAATAAATGCCACTTCATACTGCTTTACCACCCAGATCTCCTCTGGCAGATCTATTCCTTTTTCCATTTTAAGACGAAAAAAAAAAAAAAGTGAAGCAAGATCTATGTGGGGAAGGAAATAACTGACTTTAAATAACCTAATATAATAAACATCAGACAACAAACATTTATTCCTACAGAGAAAATTAACGAAAAGGAAACTGGGACAGCTGCACAGTCCAAAATTGGCACTGATTTTCAGAGAAGGAATAGGATCCCTGAAACTATTACTAGATGGCTCAGGAATCCCTGGCAAAAAATCAAACAGTTTCTTAAAAAAAAATTGCTGTAATTTAACACAGTATTTATGACAGAGCAAAGTGACACAAGCTTACACTCCAGGCTGAAAACTGAGAGACACAAACAAAAGCCACAATTTATTCATCTTCCCTTGGTCAGCATGTCAGAAGCCCATCTTTCTGCAAAAAAACATAAATCCAAACCTAGGTGACTTGCTCATATATGAAAGATGAGAGACTTTCATAATTATTTTCTTTAAATATTTGAATAATCAAATCAAAGTTCAAGATCCATCAGATGGCAAAAGGTCTGTACACTAAAGGAGAGGGCAGGGAAAGGGAGGGTTGTTTTTATTTGAATGGAAGAAGAAAAATTCCTATTTGTTATGTGGTGATAAAGTAAGGCAAGATTAGGACAGAATCCTTCACAGAAGCCTAAGAGAAATCAAAATCATTAAGAACGCCATTAGATCCCTACAAAGTGCAAATATCTCCTAGCCATTAAAGGAACCACTTTCATTAAGAAATTACTCAGAAGGAAGTAAAGGGAAAGCATCTGCCCCACTCCCCATCAGACATCAATTCCAAATATTTGTAATCAAATCTAAATATTCTAAGACCAGCTGAAGAGTTGAAGAGCTGGTCTTAGAGGAACGCAGAAATTGTAGCCTACTGCAAAAAGACATCAAGGAGCTTCGGTCCAACTTACCAAATAGCATGCAAATTGGGAGGAACATTTCATCTGTGCCAGCTTTTCCCTAAATTTTTTAGAACCAGTGGGAAGTTTCCCACTGTAGGAGTATCACCGCTAATTCAATTTATACATATACATATGTCAGCATAATACACTTTTAAAAAGTGGCAGCTTTTATAATCTTCTACCTTGATTCAGCAAGACATTTTTATTCCAGGATGAAGTGTTTCAGTTCCCTAAATTCAGCCCAATCTTGTTACAAGTCAGAAGTATTGTTCTGTGATTTACATAAAAGCATTTCCACTGAACTAAGCAGCAACTGACAGATAGGGTAAATGGGTCCCAGATAACATTTAAATAGCTGTACTAATTACACCACACAGAGACAGGAACATGATCCCTTACTCAAATCCTCACAGTAACCATCCAGAACATTAAAGAGAAGAGGGAAAAAAAATTGGTGTGAGCCGTAAGACAGCATGTAAAGGAATTTAAAAAAAACCCAAACATTCTGCATAAAGGCGGTAATCTAAACTAATTAGACACCATAATGATTTTCTCACAATCTGTTAGAAGTAAGTAGTAGTTAATAACTTCACAGATTTCCTCCAATCCTTTCACCAGGAAGGAATGGCAGTTTCTAAATCATTACTGCTCTGTCATCCTGGACCACTGCCAAGAACGTGGAACTTCAGGACACCTGTCAATTAACACATTCTTACTGAAGGCAGGCTTGTCTTCCGTCTTTAAATCTATTAAAAATTCATGATCACAAAAAGCAATCACATCAAAAGCCATGGCAAAATTAAAATTAGAAGTGGCTTCTTGAAGGACAACAAAAAAAAACAACCCATGAAGAGTTACGTCTCTGCTGAAGTAACTATATACATACTTTGGAAGATGAACTACATGATGTAATAGACCTTTTTCCATCTCTAGCATCTGTGGTATACAGTAGTACATGCCAAAATGACTGGCCACCTGATGGACAATTGTGTGTAAGAGTCACATCTAAAGCTTTTCTCTAATCAAAGCTTTCTGCAGGGGTTCTCAGTCTAAGTACAGGCTTCTCATTGATTTTTCTTTAGCTCCAGGATGACTACTTTTAACTCTAAGTTGAAAAATACGAAGTTATGCATTGAACCAAAAAAATCAGCTACGATACATATTAAAACATCAAGGTAGAGGAGCTATTATGATTTAAAGAAACCAACAGATTTCTGAGCAAATATAAAAATGGTATTTGCCTAAGTTCAAAGACGCTGATGATGTTGAGTTCTGAGGGAGACCAGGAGGAGAAAGGGGAGAAATTAAGGAGGTCACATGAAAACTAAAACATCAGCCGTCATTGACTTATATCTGGGTTGTTCAAAAGTCAAAGGGTACAGCCAAGGAAGTTCTAGATTCAACAAGTAAAATTCCAACCACAACAAAACCAACAGGAAGGTTGCAATACATCTGAGCACAGGGCTGAGATGTCCCTGTGGTTTCGTGGCAGTCTTCCACATGCCAATTCTAAACTGTAGTACAACAAAGCCTGTGAGCGTTTGATATCCCAGTAAAATTAAAAGCATCAAGGAAGAAGAATGAAAACTGAAAACATTCTTTGCACTAAAGTCAGTCAGAGAAAATACAAAATAAATTATTAAAATTATTACTGTGCCAACTGTGGTATTGCCTAATAGAATGAAACTGCACCCAGAACAATTCAGAGTACCGAACTGAAGGGCAAAGCAGCCCATGTATAGAGTGATTACTTTACTAGTTATCCTTCTCCCTGGCAACTGTTCTGCAGATTCACTTTCCTTGGATTAAAAAAAGTATTTGTACCTCGAGGTCTTCTATACCTCTATCACAGAAACCCTTTTTATCCAGGCATTTCAGGAAACATGACCCTGAAATTCATCAAAGCAGATTATTACATAGTCCTGCTTTTCTGATAACTTGCAATAGTTTAAACTCATCAATTTCTGGTTGTTTCATGAACAAGGCAAGTAATTAGAAAGCATGTATTTAACAAGGCATGATCAATCTGAGATGAATCAGCCATGCAACTGCTTGGCTATGGCTGTCTGCTTCTATCTCAGCAGGAACCAGGAATCATCATTCATAAAGGCTGCATATCAAAAGGGCACCTTTTTTTTCTTCCCCCCTTTTTTTTTTTAAACCAGGGCTTACCAACCATCATTAGCCAAATCTTAATTTTTCTCCAGTCTCATGTAATCCCCAAGACTAGCAAAAGTTCACACAGAAATGACTGCCAGGGACTAATCCCCGCAGTAAGTTTCAAATGACATTCCGACATTCCCCATTTTTGATGAGCATTGCTTGATGAGCACTGCTTTTCAGTGACACAAGTGGGAACCACTTCCCATCCCCAACAACCTTAAAAACTACTTCTTACTCTTTTTAAAGTCTGCCAGTTAGAACACATGAAAACATAAAAGACTGAACATGAAAGGTAAAGGGAACCGGATTTTTTTCTCTCTTTTTTTTTTTTTTTTTGACTAATCCAGGTGTTGAAATAGGATTTTATGGAGCAACTGTTTCTAGTGGTTCCAATCAGCAAACACACAGAGTATCAAATTGTAGAGCAGATAGCAACATATATAATTTAATCCTACTCCCTGAAACCTTAGCCAGTAAGTTTGATACAGGGCATAGCCTGAAGCTAAAGACAACCCTACCACCAGCAAGATCTCCTGCATTGCATTATGTATAACCACTGGAAGGAAAGCAAACAGAGATAGCAAGCATAAATTAAGCTTTCACGTGCCTTTCAATCACCTGTCATGCTCTAAAATTTGTGGGGATTTATTTCATCCAGCTTTGACACTGTCCTCTTTCTACTACAAAGGAAGTCTGAACAAATTAGCTTAGGCTATATCCCTGACTTACAGGTTTCCTTGCTTCTAACATTGCTTGTTTACATTAAGAGATTTGCATCAGGTACGCCCCAGCTCGTTAAAACTACATCTACTTTTCAAGAATCCTTTGTCCCAAGCAGAAGATCTCCTATATCCTTACAAGGTATTGTACCTGCAGTAGAGACGGTCCACCTTCCACAGATAAATAAAGGTCTTGAGCAAACTGTTTCATCTGTCTCATAAGCGTATTTCGATGCTGAAAATAGCATAAGCTGTTCATGCATATCTTCTAAATTAAGCCAATGAATCTTGGCACAGGTCCAGTGAAAGGACATACATGCAAGAAACCGCCTGACCTGATCTATACAGCAAAACCTGCATTTGAAGTACTCAAAGATTTAATTTTTTTTTTAGCTTTGAAACCAAAACAGTCTGGTAAGACCAGTATCACTGCTGAAATGTCTTCATCCTTCCGGTTTTCTTCACTTCAAATAACAAGCTGCTACTCTTGCATCTGTTGGATCTAGCTGACCTTGGTGATAAATCTGAGTGTGAAGTAAAGGAACTTCTAAACCGATGGTCATAAAACAATTTTGGTTCAAAGGAATCTCTGGACAACATCTAACCCAACCTCCTCCCCAAGACAGGGCTAGACCTGCCTGGTGCAAGGCTGTGCATCTCTGGGAAGAGTCTGGCTTTTTCCTGATAGCCCCCATTAGGGTGTTGAAGACCACAATCAGTTCCGTTCTTAAGCTTTTTTTTGTCCAGACTGAAGGAACCCAGCTCTCAGCCCCTCTCTATATGTCAGAGTAGGATCATCACCACCCTTAAATCATTACCTGAAAACAGCAGATCTAGTAGGCTCAAATGAGTATTCATCCAAGAAGATAAAGAATAGATCACGTAACTGTGGATGAAGACAAAAGCTTCTAACACAGTCTGTTGTGCAACAGTGAGCTTTTGCACAGTGGGCAACACTCCTAGGAAATACGTGAAACTTTTTGATTATGAGATCAAGGTGTCATATCTTTGAAGGACAGTATGAATATTTATTTAAGTCTCGTGGAAGACACACTTCAGTTAAATCATTTTTCTATACTCTTAGGAATAGTGCTAGAAAAGGAAAATTATTTTTAACCCATAATTTGAAGTCTCTTTTATTTTGAAAAGTTTAATACCATGTAGGTATCCAAACCCATGGTTTCTAGAACAGGCCAACATCCAATTTAAGATAAATGCATGACGCAAATGAGTGAGGCAATAACACCCTGAAGAACAACTTCTGGTAAGTTTCAAAAACTCAAATATTTTATGGCAAGCTACTAATGAACTAAGAGAACACGTACTGCAAAGACTTGCAGTGCTAACAAATACACAGGCTGGAGAAAAACATTAAGACAGCAGTTAGCATTTGTATTCTTCCAACCTTAACAGTGGGTATTGAAAAATGAATTTGTCTGAAAACAGAACCTAAGCAGTTTACAAATGATGGTGTGATGCTACAAAAGCTCTCACCTCCGTGGTGAAGCTCCTGTGCTCCTGCATCTCCCTTTTTTGAGGCATCTACCTTTTATGAGGCATCTCTATGGCAGTATCTGAAGAAGAGAACCACAAAAGGATCTCTGTCTTGTGAATCCCATAATCCCTACAGTATTCTAGACAGGATTAAAGGCTTTCTTCAGTTATTCTAAAACCAAAGCATGGCAAACTTTGGGGGTTGCAGGATTCAAGTGCACTCCCCAATATTTTACTGCACACCTGAGACTCCTTCCTGTCACCACTGGATGTGGAGAGACAGTTCTACATCTCCTGACCCTGAGGTATCAGCCCTCTACCCAACACATATGACTTCTACAAGGGGATGTACTGTTACATTTCAAATATGGAGAATGTGCCAGAGACCTTGCTCTTTAAGGTCTCCCAGTACCCTGGTTTTCAGTTTTACCACAATTTTGGGTGAGGAATATCTTGTTACATAGTCAGCCAGGTTAAGATCTTCTCCTAAGTTTCTTCTGAGTTTCTTCTCCTACAAAGAAAGGTTGAGGCAACTGGGGTTGTTCAGCCTGGAGAAGAGAAG
>JAVKLA010000058.1:17052482-17074678 GCA_034782735.1 Sagittarius serpentarius
ATGCCCCATCCCTGGAGGTGTTCAAGGCCAGGCTGGATGAGGCCCTGGGCAGCCTGATCTAGTGGGTGGCCCACAGCTGGGGGGTTGGACTAGATGATCTTTAAGGTCCCTTCCAACCCAAACCTTTCTATGATTCTATGATAAGATAAGACTCGAGCAAAATCTGTGTCTTTTGGCAAGGTAAGAACAAAATATAAGATAGGAAACCTTAAGAAAAAACAGAAGTACAGAAGAAGGAAAACAACAACCAAACAAAACCCCCATGTGTTCATCCTATTAACACTAACCCTAGAGTTTCAAAGTCGGGTGTGAGCTGAGAAAAGGCTGGTCATGCCTGACCCCTTATATCGCATACTGCGTCTGCCCCTACTTTCTACCAGCTCTAAGAGCATGCAGTGAGTCACTGAGTCATTGATCCCACAGAAATCAATTTGGTTTTCCTCTACAGTTAGTGTTCAACTCAGATCACCAGGCTGATCCAACTCACCACGGGGCCATGCAATTGCTATAACCTATCCACGGAAATCAGTAGTCAGGAAGTGAGAGGCACCACACCTCCTGTGATAACACAATCTTAAAATAAGCAGTCACAAAAAAGAAAGTGTCTGTATTCATC
Organism: Sagittarius serpentarius; assembly: GCA_034782735.1. Lineage (NCBI taxonomy): Eukaryota > Metazoa > Chordata > Aves > Accipitriformes > Sagittariidae > Sagittarius > Sagittarius serpentarius. Next base: position 17,053,099 of record JAVKLA010000058.1, read on the forward strand.
TGACTGGCTGTACAATCAGTCTGAATCTGATCAATCTTCCTAAACATTTTTCAGTGAATATCCATGAAACAAAACCTTTCTGTCCAGCGGAAAAAAAAACAAAACAAAACAGAACACACCACCCAAAATAAAATAAAATACATCTTTTCCCTCCAGACTGATTTCCTCCTCACCCAAAATATTCTGGCCATTCTTCTTAACTGAAATATTTCATTTTCTCTTCTTGGAGATGCAAAAGTCTTTATCAGACCAGATGTCATCATGCACTTGACTAACAATAATAGTATTTCATTTCAACGAATGTTAAGATGTTCCATAATTCTTCTACTACTTGGTACTCAGTTTGCATTTTCAGAGTGTAAGCAGCCTCTCCTTTGAAATGTCTATTCTATCTCATTTTGGATATTAGCATGCAGAATAACGTACATAGCTTTTTCACTAGCTCACAATTGCATACATAATGATATATTTAACAACAGTGACAACTGGTTTGACCCCAACAGTTTCCATTTAGGAACACTGCAACAATTTAGCACTACTTCTCATAAGATTTCAGTTTGCCATTTTTATATTTAAAAGCAATTAAGAAACTCATTGCCTAGCCTTTTGCCATCAAGTTCCACGTCTTCCAAAAATGTTATATTGATGTTGCATTCCCTGTCTAAATATAGACAGCATGCTTCTATGAGACTTTAGGAGGCTCCTTTCCCTCTTTTAACAATTCCCTTTCTCCCATACTACAACATGGAAGAAAGCAGGAGTCTGACAATTGCCCCATTCACATGACAACTCCTGTAGACTGTATAACCAACGCTTTAGGTGCAATTAAGAGAAAGCAGCTGATGATCAATTTCCCTGGATGAACAAGACTTAAAAAAAAAAAAAAAAGGAAAAAAAGAGATGCCTGGATTTCTTTACAGAAGACAATTACAATAGAGGGCCATTAACCTGCTTAGCTACCCTTGCTTAATTTTTTTAAAATGAGCTCATCTTTCTCCACTTCATCTTTCTCCTCCCTCATCCATTCTTTTCCCAGACTGCAGCAATAACATGCTTTTATTCTTTCCTTTTGACTGCCAGGGCCTTAAACTAATTATTAATTGAGAATGTATCTAAAGGATCTGAATGAGAAAGTTGGAATTAACCCAATTGACTCTTCCCCCCTTTTTATTTTGCATACTATAACACTAGATCTACCTGTTAGTACTGCTGAAAACAGCAAATGTGTTATTTTCCTTTCAAAGGCAAGTTTTCTAGCTGCTTGGGCAAAAATACGCAACAATGAAAAAAAAGGTGGAAAAAAGAAAGTACCTGGAAAAGGCCTCAGCTTTGAGTGACAGCCATTAGCAACCAACCTGCCTATAGTTAAAATTCTCTCAACAACTTTGCTGTCCTGTAGGAAAAATCCTGCAGCAGAGGGCATCCTGCGTTTAGGAAACCAGACAACTGACACTTTATCAAAAGACTTGTCCTTTAAAGAGGCTAGAAAGGCATGACCTTACACTGCCTGCTAGTGCAGAGCTGGCTGGTTGTACAACACCGACTCATCTTGTTTCCAGTTGCTAAATTACATTAAAGGACAGCTAAAAATATATTAAATATTTTCCTATTACTTTTCCATGCAAGCAACTGCCGTAGTTACAACAAGAGCAATGTCCAGGCAAACGCTTAGTAACATGGGGGGGGGGGGCATGGGGGAGGTCCAGAAATCCTTCTCATATATTCCAGATCAATAATGTAACATTTGGATTGCAAATGCAGAAAGAATTTTTCTTAAATTTGTTGCAAGAACAGGAACTGATGCATTTCTAATGATCAAAACAGGAAAACATTTACATTTTCCAAAAAGGTCAAACAGATCTGAGCTATAGTTTTAAATCCTCCCATCCCAGATTTTTGCCTGTTTTTTTTTCTTTCAAAATACAGCAAAACTTAACCAGTCTACCTGTAACATACAATACACTAAATTCTGACAAATTCACACTCAGATGCCCCATCTTCTGTGCTAGAGATGACCCACAACTGAAAAAAATCAACAAGGAAGACCTGCTTGAAAAACCTGACAGTCAACGTTTAAAACACTTTGTGATAAAACCGAAAGTCTTAATTGATTAATGATCTCAAGGTCTCTATCGCCATCTAGTGAAATCTCACTACCATTACTACACTAGCCACTTAAATTACACCTCGTTCACGGCAATCACGCACACTAACCTACATAAGGCCAGAGTTGTGAGGCTTTGCAACATTTCAGCTGCATGTCTTGAAGTAAGTAGAGGTCAAGCACTAGCTCATGTCTTGCTAATGCTGACTGACGAGAACTAAACTCTTATGGATTACACACCATCCTAGCACTATGATCTGGCCTTATAAACGGCCTTCCCACAGCGTATTTTATACTTCTGGCATCAAAACAAAGCGAACATGTCAAACAGTAGCGTAGTTATAAACAAGTTTTTTAAATGGCAATGTGCAATTACAAGAATTTTTAGTCACCATAAGGAACCCCATGGCAGCTCCCCTACTTTTAGTGCATTGGCATTGCCAAACCACAACAAGGAGTTACAGTGCAGGAGAGGAAGCACAAAGCACTCGGCATCAGACACCTCCAGTACTCAGTCTTCCTACAGCTTTGGTGAAAGGGTCTTCAGCCACACAGTCAGAGAGCAGCAATTTACAAAAGTCATCAAAACTCATTCTCTCTCAGCTACGCTAAAACTTAACGTGCTTCAAGAACTTGAAATACGTATTTCCCACTTTCAATTGTTCTGCTAAGACTTACAATTGAACTGTAGTTGTGTTAGTGCAAATACTAAGTTCAGTTTTCATCCCACACAGTATTTTTCCCACTTAAACATCTACAAGCCTACCTGCGTTTACTCAGGTCCCCTCCACAACAGTTTAAAAAAAAAGGTATCAATTACTGATCATCAGAAAAGGCCATTTAAATTTAGACTAATAACATTTTTCCATAATAGTTATTTTTTAATTAACCTTTTCACAGAGAGAACCCAAATCTACTGATACTTAACGTTCACCTTTTTTATATTAGCATTCAGTGGTAAGAGGAAACCTATGAATAGAACGGCTAATATAAAATTTTAAACTAGAATTTTTCCAGATTAAGTATTTCAATTTAAAAAAAAGCAGAAAACTCAGGTGTCCTCCTGTGTCACCTTTTATGGCAAAAACTCCTACTCAAGAAATAAGGAATTAATAAAGCTATATGTGTTTATTGACTACCTACCTAAAAATGCTCTGCAGAACAGAGCATATACGCTGTATTTCATCAGAATCTATTATACTCACACAGAAGCACAAAACCACAGATCATGCTGAAAAAAATCTCACATTTTCAAAAGTTTGTTATCTCCACAGTATCCAGAGTAATGAATACTAATCTACCTCAAGGAATGGGAAAAAAAGATAGATTTAGCTCTACAGGAGGTGCTGTACTGCACAGAAGAGACTTACGAGACAGTAATGCCCCACAGAGCTCAGCACTAGTCCCTGCCAGATGCAGACCGGCTCCCACAGACTTTCACTGGCATCTCTCTGCTGTGCTCCCAGCAGCTCCATTTCATAGAGGAACTTTCAGACCTGCATTGGCTACAACACACTTTCAGGCAACACTGTGCCATAGTATTAAGTTCGTCCCCAAACTCAAAACAGCTACAAACCTAGAGATTCAAATATGTGCAAAGGCTTGGCAGAAGCAAGCCCAGGACTAGCACTGCCAGAATTTAAGAGGTAAGAAATCCCTTCCAACCAAAAATCAACCATGTAAGAGAAAGTGTCTCAAAGTGCTCCCTAGCACATCCTGTACCACCTATTTAGGATTTTCCCATTCCATCATCACTTTGCAACATAATGCAGGAACACCAGAATTTCATGCACCATTACCTAATAATTGATAAGTCACAGACAACTAAGAATAAACTGTATGTGCAAACAAAAAGTATTTCCTCCTCCCCGTAACAGAAGCCAAAAGCTCAAGTATCCATACAATACCCAGTTTGTCACAGGTGGGCCATAGGACTAATGGAGATCATAAAAAACCCCCAAAAGTCAAATTCATGACTTGTAAAATACTGCTAGAAAATACAAAGCTATGATACTCAAATGCTTTTCATGCCAACCAAGTACATCAGAATCTTACAACAACAACAAAGATACCACTTCCTTAAAGGAAACATCAACTTCTGAATTCACATGGATGCATAGCACATTTACAGTTACCAAACCTAGAAATTATTTCCGAGTTAAACACGTATTTAAGGGTAAACATACTGGTTACACCAACTGGAAGGACAGCAGATGTGGCGTTCTCTCTGGAGAACTGTTTAGACAGGAAGACTTTTTAAAAACAAGGATGTGTTATCAGAAACAAAATGCCCTTCTGCACATCAGCTGGGGGTTGTAAAAGGACCTTCAGTGCATTGGGCAGTCCATAGCAAGGAGAGCTATGCCCTCACATCACAGGCAGTATGTGCCTCTGAACACAGACATGAACTCATCCATCTCCCTGCTCTACTAAAAGGCTGACCAGCCATCCTGTCATGTCTGTTAAGATACTGTGTATCAGTGGCATGTTTTGGATCTTTAATGATTATTTTTCCCACTGAGACCAAACTGATGTGGTCTGCATTCAGCTGCCAACCTAATCAGCAAGAGTAGCCTATAAAGGTAAGAGCACCCTTAAATTAAAATCTGGCCTCTTGAAACTAATGCAAAGCTTCATTTTAAGGAACAAACAGTTTCTGAAAACAAGGCCCTGAGACATAATCCATTGTCATCATGTGATTAATTAGCCCCGTCACAAACTTTAGGGTTTCAGGAACTCAACATACCAGGGCACAGGACAGACTGGCCAAAGAGAATCTCATCCAAAGCTGAAGCATACCACTGAATCAAAGACTAACCCATTAAGCAGAATCGCAAATTCATGGAAAGTGTGAAAGCAGCCTTGGGGTTTCTGTCACCATAATCTGGTCCACTGAAGCTAAGCAGCTTAATTCAAAATAAGGATCTAGCTAGAGCTTCAACTTGTTCTACTTTCTGAGACACTTACCTGATTCTTTTCTAGACACCAATTTCATTTTTTTTTCCAACTTCTGCAGTACAAGAAAGATAAAAACTACCATTCCGAAACCAAAAGTACATTCGAAAACAAGACCATTCTCCTATTCAATGAAAAAGGTAGGTGGATTAAATTCACCCCCTTTACATGTGTCTGTAACCTGTTTAATGACTTACCTCTCTCCCTTTATGTGTCACCAAAGCAGCCAAAGGCTTGGCATAGAATCTGCTGTAGGAAAATCCCAGGCAGCCATACATACTGTTAGCGGTGAGTTTCAAAGCTTTCTGTCTGATATCATACTGAAAAGAAACATAACCAACAAAAATGGTACCATAGCCAACAGAGAACAGAACTCGATCTTCACAATTACATTCACAGCTTTTTATATAGTCTGCAGCAATGATGGGCTAAAAGTAAAGCATATTACAATCAGTGCTCACTACTAATCATCCCTATTCTGCAAGGCTGATCAGGGCACTTAAGGGGAGTGGGAGGAAAATCAAAGGAGTTCTATAAAACACACCTGTAAATAAAGGTCAGGATTTAAATCTGGCTGTTTCATTAACTGCTTAACTTGGCGCCTTCTCTCCACCAGTTTTCTGATTTCTTTAGGCAAAACTCCCATTTCCAGAGATGGGTCCGGAAGCTCTGGAATTTCTTCCTCTTCTTCGACCTGTCAAACGATCACCACTGCTTATCATTTTTTTGCTTGAAGATTAGAGTTTAATGTGTTAAGTGAAAAGCTTGGGGGAAAAAAAAAACAAACCACACAGCTTGTATCTACTCCTGCAGAGCACCCAAAATACATTTCAGAACACGCAGCACGACAGGCTTCCTGTGGTATTTAACTATATTACTTAGTCTTTGCTGGGGGAGAGGGACTAAGTCTGTCTCTGTCTGGGAGAAACCCAAGAGAGACACGGACCAGTAGCAGGAGGATTTTTTTTTTTAATGTATGTGTGTGTATTTTTTATATATATGTATGTGTGTGTATATATATATAAACCCAGATAAACAAAACACACACACACACACACACACTCTTACTCTTAGGTACATACAGACATATAAAAATAGAAAGAAAAGTACACGCACAAGCAATTCTTCCCGTGCTGAAAAATTCCATCCTTTTTTTATTATCACGTAAGTATTTTTGGTGTTCAGAACTGTAAAATGGAGCATGTGCTCTGTGGAACTGATACTTTGAATATGATAGCTGACAAAAGAGAAATCGACAGTAACAACAGAATGAAAACTCCACCCCAAGCAACTCTTGGTCATAGCAAAACAACAACCTAACAGAAAGCACACATTCTTCTTGTTAGCATAACCAAAGAAATGGTTGCTCAGCAAAAATGGAAAGAAATTTCAAGCACAATGAAAGAGACAGAAACACAGAAAGAAAGGGAAATACAGACACTATGAGGGTGGCAAGTTTAGTAAAGCCGTCTGGGAAGAACCATAACAAGAAATTACACAAAAACCTGATTAAATATCGTACCATGCTAGAAATCAAAATGAGCTGCTTCAGTCTGAAGCACATTTAAGAAAGCAGGGTAAATCCACAGAGAGTTTGGAGGAACTTACTGACAAGAGTTCCACATACTTTTTTCCTCATTTCTGCTACGGTACTGGTATTTTAGTTGTTACGGGACTAACTATGTCCCATAACTACTTATGCACAACACACTAATTTCAACCTGTGAGCTGATACCAGTTAAAAATAAAACCCTCAGGTTTAACCTTTAGACCTGACCAGCTCACTACTTCATTTTACAGCACAGCTCCAACTGTGCCAGCACAGCTGAGGAAATGAGAATAAGCTGCCATGGATAAGCCACGGCCAACACAGCTGCTGAGAAAACAGTACATGGAACTATACCTTCAGGAGGTTTTCCCGTTGAATTCAGCATGAATTTCCGTGAAGCTAGTCCTGCAGCTGACATAGTCACAATACCACTCCCTGACATCCCCCCCCCGCCCTGCCAAGGTGCACACATAGTTTTCCTCATGTCTAGTAAGGATTGAGCTCGTATTGCTTTCTTTCCCCCAGGCAGAAGCATGAGACTTGCATGTCCTTCATTCAGGTATGTTTGCATGCACTCTGTGGCAACTTAACTTTAGGAAGCCTCTACCAAGTTAGGATTAAATTGGTCAAGGGGCTCAGAAACTGCTAGGAGGAACCTGAGGCTGAAAAGGGCCAACAGAGCCTCACTGAAAATCTTGTTTCATGAGGATACCAAGATTTTATTTAGATAGGAGAACTCACCAAGATTCTAGAAGTGTGTTACTGAAAGGAAGATGACAGGCATATAATATTCAGTAAGTCCCAAACCGAAACTTGCTATGATGCATCTTTAAACACGAATCACTTTTTTTAAGTGTGAGAGGGAGGAAAAAAAACCATTAAACAGTGAAAAAGAACAGTTTCTTAAAAAGCTGATTCACAGAAAACACACTGAAGTTAAGACAGTGTAACTTAAGTCACAAGTTAAAGCACACAAACCTCTGCCCTGTTCTGTGCTTCTGATGACAGTCGCTGCACTGTGGTAAAGCAGATGTTAAACTCCTGGATAATCGATGGGTATAAGCTGTTGAAGTCGAGAAGCAAAATAAACTTGTCATAAAAACCTAAAACAGAATTTAAAACAAAAGTCATAATTACTCAGTCTCCCTAAGGACTTAATCCAACTCCACAATTAATATTTAAGCGACAGTAAGACACTGTACCACACTTCCCTCAAAGTAGCTGTCGAGATGCACCACTACCCATTACAGAAAGCTGTCAGAAGTGGAACGATCCAACCCCATTAACTCACCAGAGTTGAACAGATAGCTTCTGTGTTACTATAGGACACTTGTACAGTTTTCCCCACATAGAGGAGAAACTGAAAGAAAACTTACGTGTCCATTAGAAAATTATACGCAGATATACAGTCCTAATTCCTCCCAAGACCATAATCTTCTCACAAAAAGCTAAGAAAAAAACATCCCCATAATAAGTAATCCCACAATCAATGTGGGGAATTTTCTTGTATGCAACAACCCCTCCCCCAAACCAGCACACCAAACTCCCGCAAGATACACAGGTGGTGCTCACTGCAATCTATCTGCCTTAATATAACCTACCTGTCTCTAACTTCATAGAAGAAAAAAAATTGCCACATCTTACCGACTTTGGGATCCAAGACTAAGCCCCCAGCATATGCTGCTTTCTTTTTCCCTATCTTTGACTTATTCTGATCTTCAAAATCTTCATCTTCATCCACCTACATTTGGCATTTAAAAAAGTCATTATCTAGTCTCCAAGATTTCTGTACTGTTGGAGGAGTTATTTTTGGCAAATCAAATATGAAACTGGGAGCCAGTGCATAGAGTTCCTTTTAAAACACATGCAAAACATGGTGTTTTCATCATGATCCTTATTAAAGCTCTCTACATGTCACAACAGCATTCAAACCAACTCCTAGACGAACAAGCTGCTAACAAGAGATTACAAACACCTTAAGGAATTGTCATCATTCAGCATAGCACTAGTATGCATTTTCTGGATGGCTGTAAAAGGCAAGACTAGGAAAAAAATCAACTCATGACCCAGAAATATTACTGCCCAATTAAAATGTAGGTTTTGGAAATACAATGGCTGGGCTTTAATAAAACAAATAAAACCATTATTACTGACCTAAAGAGTATTTTGCTATTTGTTTTGTTGTAGTAAGACTTTTTCTCCCAGTTGTCCAATGCTATTCTGAATCATTTAAAATTCCGGCCCTGCTTTGATACAATACAATCAACAGAACTTACTCCTTTGGAATTTGCCATTGAACTTACTTAAAAGTAAAACTAAAAAGCAAAGTATAGTGAAATACAAATACATTCCCAAATTTTAATTTGTTTACTAACAAACATATAGCTGTTTCTAAAAATATATTTACACTGGTATTATCCAAAGGATTATTTTTTTTTAATACCCTTGGATATTTTACCACATTCCCAGTCACCCACCTTACAAATTATACTTGAAATACTGTTCATTAGCAAAATAATTGTACGGCAAATGTGCATCTATTAAGCAACACAGACTATCTTCTTTACTATTTCCCTACACAGCCAAGTACTTAGCTGATTTCAATTTTAAACTAAAAGAGCAACTGAGTTTCCACAGATCTGTGATACAATGGAAAAGGTGTTACACTGTCCCTTTAAACCATAATTTCTCCATTATCATCTCCAGAAAAAAAAAAAAAAATTTAAAGCTGTAACATTAAGCTATATCTAAAACTGGCTATGTTTGGGTTTTCCATGCTCTCACAGAGCAGTAATACACAAGACAGAAGAATGGTTTTTTCTTTTTAATAAAAATTCTTGGAAAGAAAAAAACTGGACCCACCAGCTTCTGTGGAGGCTTTTTAAAAACTTGTTTGTCCGGCACTATATAGTCTTTTTCATGAAATGCATGAAGCAGCAAGAACTCATTACGTTCAGATCGTCCGCCCATCATTGTCCTCGACTATAGAGAGGGGCAAAAAAAGAATTCAAAGCAGAACACAGAAAACACTGACATACAAAAACAGACTAAGCAACATCCTTCAACTATTTATAAGTCCACCTAGCATTACTATTATTCTGTATTATCACCATGCACAAAATGCAAATGCGTATTTTTATGGAAGTTTTACATTACTACTTCACTAGATCGTCAAACTCTCACACTCATCAGAGCAAAAGATTTACAGCATCAGATATTCTCAATTAGCGTTTACAAACTAAAACTAGCAAATCAAACACAGAAAACACGGAACTGTGTTTCGGGGACAATGCAGGGGAGCAGGGTGGGGAGTAATAAAAATGTACCATGACATTCCCAGAGATGTTTGTTATTTGAAGGGCCAGTGGCAGAACATTCAGCTCACACATGATCTGGAGAATGAATCTGGCATCTGTCCAGGTGTTTTCCAGCATGAACATTAAGCGAGGAGAATCGCTGGGAAAAGAAGGGGGATGGCCTAGTAAAGTAAAATCAGCCTCCTTTGTACTCTGTAGTAGTTTAGACCTATATGCTGTATAGTGGTATCTGTAGCACACCAGTGTTGAATCACATAGCAAGCTCTTCTAATTGAAAAACAACCTCCAAACCTCAAGCTTGCATATCTTATTAGTGTATCTAAACGAACACTCTCACAAATCAATCTGCTTCGCATATAATAGCACAAGTAGTATGAAACATTATAAAAGACTGTTAAAACAATATTTTACTTTTCAAATACCAGTATGTTAAGTCAGCATCTCCATGACAAATAAGCAATCAGGAAATTGTGTAGTGGGAAACTAGCTCCTCTACCTTCCAGTGAAGGATTAAAAACATGAATCAGCAACATACCTGTACATATTTCGAATTTCCTCTGGTAGAATTGTGATCCTCTCTGTTTTCAAAATCTGACGGACCAGTTCAGGCAAATGGTAACTTTTGCAACGAATTAGTTCTTTAGCAGAAATTTCTACATCACAGATCATTCGACCACAGGCAGCATTCCTTTCAGCAAACCCTCCTCGACCCTTAACCATATCACACAAGGAGAGAAAAACCCAAACAAAATGAAACATACAAACATTAACAAAGAACATCTATCCAAAATACATGCTTATAGGACTCAGTCAAGTCAGCTGGTCACTAAATACTCTAATAGTCTAAATACTCTACTAAATACCACTAACACTCAAGGTTTATAATTATGCCCTAAAGGAATCCATGGTATCTTTTCAGTGTATGTCGATATTAAGAAGTAGATACTTAACTCTCATTAATAGTTAGATCTTAATTCTTAAACTGTCATGCTTTTTCTTTTTTTCTTTAGTAGAATAGTCCTAAGAAGAACACGGGTGCGGATTTTGCTTCTCCTCCAAAGATACTTTTGCACTAACAGCAGGACAAAGAAGTCGCAGAATAAACCACACACACATACTCATCTTGGCCTTTAGGAAGGACAGGAAAAGGCAAGAGCACAGCCACATTCAGCACTTCAATACCCCAAGCCTCACACATTGTCCTCTGAACAAATACGTACTTAGAACTACAGAATTATTAACTTAGCAGCTCTCTATGGGATGATTCACCAATCAATCCAAATTACATTTTCTCATTTTACAGTTATAGCAGACAAAGACTGTTACAGTAAAGACTGTTGCAATTAATCTGTCATTACCATCATCTAGTTGAGATATGTAAACTAAATTAGCCTAACTTGAAAATTAGTTTAGCTTATTACTGTAATAAAAGTCACATAAACACTCATCATTTCTGATCTGGGACACATGAAATTCAGCATGACCAGCAGTCAAAATACATCAGTGTCACATTTACAATTCCTCAGCAAAATTAATTCATTTTTAATCACATGCAACATAAAGGGGCTTAAAAGACTTGAGCAATCTTATTACCCCAAGCTTTGGCATATTGGACCTCCTCAGTCGACCTATCTTGGACCAGTGAGGGACTTTGCACGCATTAATTCTTTGAAGCAGCACTTCCAGATCAAATCCATAAATATTATGACCCTTGCAGCAGAAAAAATAACAAAAAAAGGTTACAACAAATGCAAATTGAAAGACTTACTTTCACACACTCGGTATTCCTTTGCCCTTTGTGGTTTTTTCCAACTAATTGATGGCATTATCTCTCTCATAGAAAGCACTTTCTAAGAGAACGTTCATCAACAGTACTCATTAGTCTTAACACTAACAATGCTGTTCGGCAGAATACCAAAATCAGCTCTAAAACTGGCTCATAGCACACACAATTCATCTGTATGCTTTGATACCAGATATTAGGATTTAAAGCTTTCTAGAAAAAAAAAAAAAAATTCTTTATACAGCATATAAACTTAGCTACGAGTAACTCCTTTTCTCTCCATCCATGAAAGTCTCAATATTGACATCAAAATAACAAAATTTTTTTCTTTTGATACTACAACAGGCATAGCTGTTAAATCTGGACAGGAAGACCTTGCAATCAGTATTTACGTATCAAAGTACTCCAACAATATTTGCAAAGTTTAAACAATGCTAAAGACTTTGATGACACTGGTCTGTAACCTCAGCCGAAAGCAAAATGCCACCCTGATGAACATGAGTCTATGTGGACCAGTCAGTCACCAGGAACCGCAGGTTCACCGTATCAGATACACCTGTGTAGTGCAATACTGTGCTATAAAAGAAGCTCCTTAAAATCAGCAGCAGCATTACAGCCATAGTATAGGGGTCTTACCTATACTGATAAGGCTTGTTTTCAACAGCACTAATTAAACCAGGTACGAATTAAACTGCACTAACACGGCTCTGCTGGTTTTAGCATCAGACCTCTACTACTGGCATCTTCAATTTAAAACCGCTGGCTGCAGCGTTTCCCCTGATTCCTTCCCATAACCACAAGGAAGCTCAGCTCGTAGGGCGAGTACCGAATACCAGCCGCAGTGAGGTGAAAACATCAGGAATCTGACTGCTCATTTCATCCTATTCCCACCACTTAATTATTTGTATTTACCTACAGAAGAATAACAAGTTGTATATATCCAACATCAGCTTTATAACCAACTTCAAATTGTCTTCAAAACTTCATTAAATGAAAGTCAGGACTGTCCATTAATTAAACATAACAAAAAAAGAAAATGAGTAATTGTAATAAATCCTCAGTTGCCAATACGGCAGAAAACAGTGGAATGCTTATTACAAAACTTTGCTCAGATCCCATGGATTTGTATAGGTTATTTTGATTTACAGCATAAACACAATCTAAATGGTGCCACAAATTGTACGAGCATCTGAACTGAAACGGACTCTTAAGTACACCAAGAGTTCCCGTTTTTCTAGAAAATCACAAGGGTTTTTTTGTTGTGTTTTGCCTTTCTGAGCAAAGAAAAAAATACTTGTTTCAGGTACTATGGAAATACTGCCTATTTCAGATATTATGGGAAATAATAGGATGTATAAAATGCTGTCAGGGAAAATTCTGTATCATCTTTGTATCAAAGTATACCTGCTGTCTTATAAGCAAATTCATAAGGCAGTCTAAGATAAACATTAAAAAACCTGTAAGGGGACAAAAGAAAAAGAACAAAGCTGACCAACTGACAATACGCTTTAATTTAACTCTCAAAGTCTCAGAACTACTCACCACAACAACATCTGGGTCAATTTTGTGAATCTTCGCAAGGAAAAATCCCAGCAGTGTTCTCTCTGTTGCAGCAATTTCTATTTTAGCATTCTAAAAGGAGCAAGAGAGCACCTGATTTCAGTGACCCAATAAGTTTAAAATGGCAACATCTCCTCTCCCCTACTAGTTACAAGACAATAATAAAGCACCACAGAGTTCTCCCTTTCCTTCTGTAATTCAAGGCTTTTTGTTCTCACTCCCATAGACATAGAAAGCTTTTCTCAGAGGCTTTTTTCCATTTTGCTTTTGTATGCAGGTGTCTAGTGATATTTTAAGAGCCTCCTAATAATCAAGCACACCAGGAAAATGCTCCATGTGCATCCTTCACTCACAGGCTTAAGATCACACAGAAACAGAGGAAAAACAAAAATAGGTTACTTTATTATTCTGTCAGCTCACCCAGTGCCCTTTAGAAAGGATGTCTTCTCAATTTTGACAGACTTTACTCTCCAAGGAAAGAAGAAACAAATTTTCCCAGTTTACTACAAGTACATAGTTAGGTATAATGAAAACAAATCACAATTTCAGCCGTTTTGCAGAACGTCTCCCAACTCTCTTGTCTAACATTCCGTCTATTTTATGAGCACAACTAGCGGCAGTACTGAATCACACAGAGCATACATCTCTTTTTTTACAAGCAACACAGAATAAATACCTGGACTTAGGTTTGCAGAGTGGAAAACTAATGAAATAATCATGCCATTCCTTTGACTATTTCTTTTACACAACTTACTCAAAGCAACGTGAAGTTCGTATTTTAAAAAGTACTGCAATCAGAAGGCTAACAAAATGAATTTACCTTCTTCTTAATAGCTTCTTTGAAGTCATAAGGAAAAATGCAATCATTTGGTTTGGAAACAACTGCAAAAGAAATTATATTTTTTCTTACATACAAGTTCTTAATTGTACCCTCCCTGTAAGCATCCATCCACAACAAAGGGAGCTAAGGAAAACTAACCTCTAATTCTAAAAATCTAGCCTTATGTGAATACTTGTCTTTAAGATAACTGAGTAATTAGTAAAGTATTAAACAATTTTAATCTGTCATATTTGAGGTTATCATTGCAGATTAAAACTATGGTCTGCAGCTTCCGAAGAACTTCCTCTCACAAGCATTCAACAGTCTTCAACACTTCCAACTGGGGTCTGAATCTCAAGGTTTAGCTGATCTTCCTATAATGACACTGCTGCGACAGATTTTTTTTTCCTGAGAAAACTTGTTTATAAATAAATGTGACATGCTTATTTTTTTAATTCTGTCCAGAAGAACTGAACTGAAAAATAACTACGTGACAGTAAATAAATGGTCTAAAATAATGGGTGAAGAAGGTAATCCAAGAGAACACATGACGAAGCAAAGCTTAATAAAAAGGATAGAAAACTGTATAAAGCAGGGTTACTTTGCATCATGTCAAACTAAGATTTTATTCAATAAAGCCTTCAATAAAAAGTCAGTAACCGGCAAAGTTAAAAATAGGGAGAAAAGCCTGCCTGGGAGTTGAAACTTTGTCACTTATGTATTCTAAGCCATTATTGCTGGAGTGACAGAATGAAGTTAAAAAAAAAACAACACCCACCACAGAAAACAAACCCACACACCAAAAAAATCCACCAAAATTAAAACCCCACACCAAAACAAACAAAACCACAACCAAAAAACACACCAACAAAAGAAAAACCCCGAAGGAATTATTTTTCTACTCATAAACTGTTCCAAGCACATACCACAGAAGTGTGTCTGAAAAGGAGGCTGAGGTGGAGCCTTATCCAAAGGAAATTTCTGATGAATCAGAGCTGCAACAGCCACAATCTAGACCAAGGAGATACAGAACATACAACTTCATAAACATGACTACTATCAACACCCACTTCTTCCCTCCTCTTTTTTTTTTTCCTCATTTCTTTTCTCGTTTGTACAAAAGATCTTTTAAAAATTAATTCCAACTATAAACAGTTAAAAAGAAGAAAAGTTATCAATTGATCTCAAGTAAAATAAAGCAGAACTTACTCCTAAATTATTATCTTAGAAATATGAGAGGAAAAATAATTCATTTTGGAAAACTCTGCTTTTATCAAATTTTGTTCTGAATCTGAACAGACCCTACAATTTAAAGGATTCCCTATGAAGTGCAGGGGAGATATAAGCAGGGCAAGACATGCAGAGAAGCCTTGCCTCCGGAATGGCTGCCCCTGAGCAAGCAGTCAAGACTGCCAAGAAGCCAAGAGGTTCAGAAGCCTTCAGAAGCTATTAGCTTTACTAATTTAGCTATTAGCTTTACTGATGCTTCTGCTTGCTATGCTGGCAGGATGTCCTGGCTCCCCAGACACTGGTCAGGAAAACCCAACAGAAGATAAAGCAGACAGACTTTAGAAACATCTTGGCAAGCAGAGTCCACGTGGTACCTTGCGTATGTCTCACTACCTTGGCTAGAAACCAGGAATTTTCCATACTCCTCCCCAAAAAGTTTTAATTTCACCAAGATGACTACTAATTCTGCTTGAAAAATTTGCAAGCCTAATTTTTCTTCCATTCACTTATCCAGAAACAACTATGCTATCCTATTAGAGAATACTAAATCTCTTCCTAAGCTAGGGAGACTTATGTTAAAAAACAGGTAAACGTGCCTAACTACACATTGTGGTCTGCAGTCTGCAACTGAGCGCGGCCACCTACATCTCTCCTCCTTTCTGAGAAAACGAAAGATCTCACAGCAGAACAGTAGCTGCTGTAAGATTAGACCAAATTCTCATTCTGTTTCAAAATGAGTTTTACCAGCAGAAAAACCCAGTCATTTTACCTAGAACCTATGGTTAGCTCTACCAAAAACCCAGTAATAAGCCATTAACAGCTGTTCTGTGACAGTCTCATTTATAACTATTATGCACAACAGGGAAAACGGAAGACTTGAAAAAATATGTAGGATCCACTGCCACAGTAAATATTCTCACCCCTGAACCCACAGTTCTCATGCTGGTGAGACCCCAGTAGAAATTTCTTTGAAAAGCCTGCAGCACAGAAAGTTTATGCAACAGTAAATGTACTTAGAGATGTTTTATCAGGTGACGTTCTTCCAAGCATTAGAAAATTTTTACTATATTCCAAAGAACGAAACCAAACAAAACCAAAATGACAGCAGATTACTTACCTCATTCTGGTGACTCTTTGGGTTCTGAGTGGTCTTCATACTGAGGGACATGACCACGAGAGGAGGAGGAGGAGAAAGATCTTTAACCACATTCACCAAGCCAGGCTTCATGGCCACAGCCTCCACCTTACACCAGCTGACCGAGTGATTTGAAGGCTCTGAGGAAACAACATGAACCACCTTCATTCTTCTGGGAACCACAGGTAAGGCTTCTCTAATGGCACCGATGCACACAGCACGTCCTTTTAATGTTTTGCTCTTGTGGAATAGTCCCAAGATCCAGACTAATCCTGCCCAATTTTTAGTAACTCCCTGGGCCCTGACTCCCCAGTCAGAAGCCTAGTCACACCAGGGGCTCTTTAACACCAAAGAAGAGAGGGAAGATTTGTATTGAGGTCAGGAAGATGTGTAATGCAAAAAAATACTTCAGGCAGCTTTATACAGAGTCACAGCAGAGAAAGGTATAAGCCAAGTGAGCATAACTCCACCTAAATTAATATACAGCCTCTTACATCTAACCTTGTAGCAGCCCAAAGGGAGAAGGCTTCATAAAAATTAAAATTAATACAAGTGAAATGAAAGAATACTCAGAAATTTCTCAAACACTACAGAAAAGGCAGCCAGAGTGCTCATCAAAGGAATTTTGATCAAATCAGAACAAGAATATACAACTGACTGAAATGCACCAGATAATTAATTCATTTAGATATAGTCCTTCAGAAACACCATTATGGAAATAAGGAGATGGGGGATGTCATAAGACACCCTACCCTGGTAGTATAAGCTATCCTAAAATGTAAGAGAGACCACAGAAAGCTATTTAGACATAAAGTGTACAAGAACTAAAAAACTAGATAGATAGATGGAAAAAAAAAAGACATGTTCACCATCCATTATCATATGAGAATTTTTTGTCTGCAATTCTTCACTTGCTTTAAAAAAAAAGTGATCATTCACAAAAGATGCTGATGAGGTAGATCACTACACACAGTAAGAAGCAGAGGTTACATTTCTGATGGATTAACCTTTTCAAGAAAGCTGTTGGTAGACCTAGTTACCTTACTCCCTGCAAAATTATTTGACCCCTCTCTGGAAACCCACATATTTTACCTTCTCTCATTATTCTTGCTCTAAATGCAAAAGGGTAACTGACTAAAATACCTTCATTTATAAAACACTGACAATCTCTCCAAAGGAAGACAGGCAATCAATTGCTTAACACCTTTTTTTCTTTGATCTCCAATATCTTAACACCCAGCACTCTATAGAGCAGTGGTCTCCAAAGTGGGGTGCATGCACCCCAGAGGATGCGTAAGACAATCCACTGAGGTGTGGGAAGAAAACATTTTTGGTACCATTAATAAATAAAATACTTTAAAAACTGTTTATTTCACATACCTCATCCTTTTTTATTTTCTATTTTTGTGTTTATTTTATAATGTACGTAATATATTAGTACAGTAGTACAGGTACGTAATTTATAAATACCTATCTATAGGGGGTATACAATTTTTTACTGATGGGGGTGCAACCTAACAAGTCTGGAGACGGCTGCTGTAGAAAAGCTCTGCTGCTATCTAGCACTGATACTCAAACTGCAAAGACAGCTTCATTATGAATAGCAATGACAGTTTTTGAAGAAGCTGTAGAAGACTGATCAAATGGTTTGAGACTTACTTATTCTAAACGTTCCAGGTATACTTTTTATCCCTAAGACCCTCTATGGGAAGTGTGGAAGGGAAGTTACACAAGAAACAAGAACCTTCTGATAAACTAGACACACCCCCAAACAAACAAACAAACACCCACCCAAAAAAAAACAAAAAAAACCCCCCAACAACCCAGCTTTGGGAGACAAAATCCAGTGCAACAACTACAGAAATTTGGATAAATATAACTAGTCAGCTTAACAGGCAGTTTTCAACAGAGTGGGCATGCCACAGTTTTGAAATGAGCAATTGTGATATCAAGATACAGACTCTCTGGAAGCTGAAGGCTGCAACAGAGATGTGGGAGTGGGAAAAAAGAGCTCCCTTAGATTACCATTTAACTCTGGCATGGAATCAGTCTCTGAGCTCAGGCAAGGTGGTTCTACGGGGAGATAACGCATATCAGCATTAAGTAAAACTGAATACTGCCTGAACTGTTGGTTATCACTGCCATAACATTTGTCAGCTGGATATGAGGAACAAAACAGCTCTGGACTCTTTTCAGATGAAGAAAGAAAAAGCCCAAGAAATAAAAGGTCAGTTCTTGGGCTAAGAGTGCAGATGAAAAACCACTCTTAGGCCCTTAAAA
The DNA here is from genome assembly GCA_034782735.1 of Sagittarius serpentarius. NCBI lineage: Eukaryota > Metazoa > Chordata > Aves > Accipitriformes > Sagittariidae > Sagittarius > Sagittarius serpentarius. The sequence continues at coordinate 17,071,832 of JAVKLA010000058.1, forward strand.
TCAGTGCCAGAAACTGCACTGATGCTTGCCAATGTCTGGTGGAAAACCCATCACAGCTACTCTGTCTTTTGGCAGTCAGGGATTTGTCTTGTTTATTCCAGCTCAAAATCCTTACTGGTATCAGCTTTGTCAGTGAGCGAGGTGCTGAAGAAAATAATCCTCCTGGTGTCAGTGTTCGTAATGTCAGTTCTACATTTGAAGTGCCCCAAGGAGACTGCATTAATAGATGTCGCTTTTGTCCAGTACGATCAACTTCCCTACGTTCTTCCAAATACACAGTGCACATTGAATACAGGGCTCTAACCAAGCCAAAATAAGGCAGCATAACCACCGTAAGTGGTGCATGCCACTCACAAGGTGGAAAGGATTTCAAACTAAAAAAGCTCCCCACCACAAACTTTTCCAAGTGCCAGAAAAAAAACCTAACACACAAACAAAAAAGCCATGTAGCAGCAGTTTGTTCTTAAAAAGATACATTTGCAGAAAAAACATGAAACAAGTTATCAAAAGAAGAGGAATAAATTTCTGGGAAACTAACTTCAGCTCAGTGTATGTGGCTTTAGGGTATGCACCAAAGAGTAGCTGCTAGGCACTGCACAGTTCCCTCTCACTGCCATTCAAAGTTATAATCTCATCTCTACAGTGTGCAGTATACGGATAGAGCTCTCACTTGAAAAAGGCAGAGTAAGTTACAATTTGTACTAGATAATGAAAATTACACGGATAACTTACAAGGTTAATTTACAAAATGGTAATTCATCAGTACAATTTACATTTCCCCTCCTCCCCCCCAATCTATAATTACGTGCGTTTTCCAGCCACCAAGTATTTCACATGCAAACCACCATACGTGGGTTTTTTATTTCCAGCCAGCATGGTCCTTTGATCTTCCTACTCATCAAGAGAAGTTCCAGGCTAGAGGTGTTAGTTCCAAATACATGTGAAAATGTTTGTCCTTTCAGATCTTGGGGAAGCCGAGGGCACTCAGCCTAACAAGTAATAGAAAGCAGTGAGTCATTTCACCCCACAGAAGTCTTCAAGGTTGACGCACTATATTCAGACAGCACCTTAACAAAACTACACAATACCTGAAATCACTGTAATTTCCCACAAGCAAAGCCTTAACCCATAATACCTTACAGTAACTGAAGAAATTACACTATTGACTCGACTTAAATAGGTACGTAACAAAATCAGGACAGTCATGTAAAAACGCACTGAGGCAGAAGTTCTTCATCCATACTGGATATAACACAGAAATATTATCACCAGCCAAGACTACAACAATGTTCAATGACCATTTTAATACAGAAACTGCTCATGTTGTAAATTTAATTAGACAGCTGCAGCTTTAATCTTGCCTGTCATATAAAGACTGGATAAAGGGTTTCCGTACAGCTAAAGAAATATTTGAGAAAGCTAGTAAATCTCTATGGGGTGCTGCTTTCACACCTAGAACTATTATAAAAAGATGGTTTAAACAGGCATTATCACAGCAACTGACCCAACAGGTTCAAGACTGCTGAGTCTCTTATATTTGAAACCAAATCAAGTCTTTTTGTAACGAAGAACAGCCACTGATGTTCTCATGGGAATTTTTTTTCATCTTTGCTGCTCAATTCTACAGCTCTTCAACAAAAGTCTTTCTCACCTACCTGCTATTTCCAAGAGCCATATAAACAGAGACATCAGCTATATTCTGGACATGGATTCAATGAAACATTTAAGGGTAGTAAGTAATTTAAAACATCCTAGAGTACTTCGGGCCTTGATCCAGCACAGCTAAAGGGTTGTTTGGCTGATTAGTTGATTCAGTGGCAAGGCGATAAAAAAATAAAGCAGGAAAACTGGGAATATAGACTGTTGTAAATCAATAAGCAAATTATAACTGGGGGAGAAGGTGGGAGGAACACAGTAGTTGTAGGAAGTATTTTTCCCCCTCATGCTTCATTTATACATATAGACCTAACGCTAACAAGTCAGTATGTTATAGGTCACCTGGCGATGAACTGTTTTTGTCAAGGACTAACTAACATACAATCGGTAACAAAAATGCCACAAGCTTAGGTATTGACCTCTTTTTTGTTTTTTTTAATTACAAGACAATGAGCGACTAACAACACACTGCAACAGAAGTACAGCCAAAGATCAAATCCTGCAAATTTATTTTTTTTTTACTAAAATCATAAAATTCTTCATTATGCAAGAAAGTAGGTTATGGTCTTTCATCAGATTAATTATACTCACCGAATATTTAACTTCTAAGTATTCAGATTTTGTTGGAACATCTGGGATCTCAAAAGCATAATATTTCTCCACTTTCTGTATAAAACAAAGATTTTTTTTTTCAATATCTCCCAGTTGAATATTTATTCTGTCCAATAAGAAAGCTAATGAAATAAAGGCCAGCCAAAACATCCATCTCAAATATCATGGGCTCGATCATATGTTACCAATTCTGCAACTCATTATAACCATCTAAAGATCGTAAGAATGTTTTAGTACCTGTATTTAATCTCTTTAGGTTTTCCTAGCATGAAGAGTTTCTACAGAATTGACTTACAATTAAACTAACCATTACAAAACAAAACAAAAAACATACAACCTTAATAGCTCAGGAAACTCAGTAACACAACATTCTGTAAATACACAGGCTTCAGACATGCTCATGAGAATCACTGATTGCAGACCACCACAAAAATCATAAAATGGCTGAGATGGAAAGGAATCGGCAGAGACTGCCTAGCCCAGCTGCCTGCTCAGAGCTGGGCTTTGTGGTCCTGTGCTGGACTTGCTCTGCTACGCGCACACTTTCCTCGCACCAGGGAGCTCAGCTGAACGCAGCAC
>JAVKLA010000058.1:17076035-17088428 GCA_034782735.1 Sagittarius serpentarius
GCGGTGAGGCTGACCTGCCTCTAGCTCCCTGGAATCAATTCCTCCTTATCCGTCTTGAGGACGGCAGTGACATTTGCATAGTCCTTGGGAACCTCCTGTGATCAACATGACCTTTTAAAGATAATCAAGTGAGGCCTCACAATGACATTGGCCAGCTCCCTCTCATGGGTGCATCCCATCAAGTCCCACGCACCTGCAACTGTCCAGTTTGTTTAAACGTTCCCTAACCTGACCTCCACCAACGACAAGTCTTCTTTGCTTCACGCTTTCCTTCTGGTCTCTTGGGGTCAGGGATTGCTGAAGGCCGGACTTAGCAGTAAAGACCAAGGTGAAGAAGACATGGAGCATCTCAGCCTTTTCCATCCCCTTTGTCACCACATCTCCTGTCCCTTTCAGCAGCAGGCCCACATTTTACCCTAGTCCTCCTGTACCTATAGAAGCCTTTCCTACTGCTCTTTGCCTCCCTCACCAGATTCAACTCCAGGTAGGCGGGCTTTGGCCTTTCTTTTTCCACCATGATTGCACCTCCATTAGTCTGCCCTCTAATCCTGATGCATAAGCTCTTGACCAGCTCTTTGCCTATCCTTAGGCAGGGCTCCAGGCATTCCCGTTGCTCTGACATGTAAAAGGGGCTCCCTCTCCTCAACATCCAAGCCTGTACTTCTTAACCACATCCTATCCCACCACGTGTTCGTGAGCCCAATGAGATCATAGCCCTGTAACCGCATGCAGTTCCTCCTTTTATACTGCATAGCTTTAGTGTACTGGCACTTCAGAGAGGCACCCAAGAGAGTTTATGTCCCAACCATCTGCCAGCTGTTTATTACATGCCTAGAACAGAATAATTTCTATGACAATATTGTATTTTTTATTTTGAGTGACTTCGGTTTGTTTACGTTATCTCTAACAAAGATAGTTAAAGTAGTCTCAAGTTCAGTACAACTTTACTGAAAGTTAAGTATCACTTCTGCTTTCTTCAACAACAATAATGATTTTCCACAACATGCACAGCTTGTCAGTTTCTAAGAATAACTACCTTCATTTTCCAAATAATTACAATATCCTGTGCAACAATGCTATGGTACCTGCTGAAATGCCATGTTCTACCCTGTAATATGTATGCTCTGCCCTACAATACTTCACAACTGTCTGCACCACTGTCATATTATTGTTATTATGTTATACCACAACTATGCTAGAACGTTACTCTTACTATAACAATTCCTAGAAGACCCTTAAATTAAAAAGTGTATTTTCACTGGACAGTGCACTAAGTTCAGCACCGTATACATAGAGTCAGCATAATATACCACTAGAGTAAGTTTAATAAGAAAAAACGAAGTCACCATAAATTGGAATAAAATTTACAAATAAACAAAATACATGCACAGTTAGGTAAACTCGAAGTCATTTGGTTTTGAGGTTGGGTGGCTGGTTTTTTTTCCTTAAATTAACAGCATGAGCAATAGCTCCCTCAGAGCACTACAACAAGCAGTTAAGCTTGCTGCTTCTCATAACCTGCAGTTTTAAGGCTGCAAAGCCTGGGCAGGAGAGGAGAGGGCCCTCTGCTATAAATAGGAAGAAGGCAAATCCAGAAACAACTATGGCATCACCAGCTACATGGAAGCAGAAAACAGTAACGTAACTTGGTACAAGAGCACCGCTATGAAGTCAGAACAGCATTACAAATTAGCATGCAAATGTAGATCTGAACTGTTGAGCCAAAGCAGCACCTCACGCAAGCAGCACATCATAGCTGTAACACAACAGATGGCAACGCACTGCTTTTAGCACATACTACTGGTGGCCCCCTTCCTTTTTTTTTTTTTAATTTAAAAAACACTCGAGCTTCAAACAAGTTCTTGTTGCAAACGCAAGCTGAACATAGTGTAAAAATAGTATGCTGCAGTGATTCATCTGCGTTATTCCACAGAGCTCAGCTCAATTACACAAGCGTCTGGTCATAACTGCAGTGAATGAATGCTTTGCTGCAGAGTAATCTGCCCTTCAAGTGGCCCTTCAGAGAGCAGAAATGAGCAGCAGTGATTAGCTGCTAAGTTCCTAAGTGGAGTAAGGCTGCTTTCAAATTGATTTGTGAAGACTTGCTAACTTGGCAGCAGTGCAACCCATTGAAGCTACAATTAGCAGCAGGTGCAGGAGGAAATGATACGGCTTAAGTGTATCTGTTCCCAGGGACAAAGTTTGGTGCTGGCAAGGCCAAGATGCACACGCACACCCGCACAGAGGACAACTTGTCTCAGCGTAGAAATACCGGCTCTCTCCGCATCATCACAAAGCTGGCTATTCTGAATAAAAGAACTCTGGGTGCGTGGCAGGTATGCTAGTAACCTGTCTGATTTCCAGCTAACAATGGAAGAATAAGAGTTTCTCAGTTTCACAGTACTATGCCGATGTGTTACTTTGAATGCACTGCTCATCAGTGCTCTGCTCACCTCAGCAATGTTGCCATTAGCCTTTTAAAAATCTTTCAAAACGCCAACCCTTAACAACACAGTAATGGAACACTAGCTGCACATCACAGAACAGGGGAGTGAGTTCTTCTAAAGCAGATTAGCTCTTAACCACATACAGTCACAGCTGTGTGGAGATCACTTTTTGGGAGCATTCACTCAGCTGAGTGCCACCACCATTTCAATCCGAGAGCCCTGCACACCCCTACGGAAACACAGATGCAAGGGCTGTGTAACACCACGCCACCTCTGGTGGCATGACTGCAATGAAAAGGCACAAAAGAAAAGGAGGGTGCAGTAATGGGACAATCCCACTACCTCCACAATTATCTTGCAGGCAGCAAAAGGACCCCTGACTGCAGAGATGTAAACCTGGCCAGATTTGGCGCCACTTGTTCACAGTTAATTTTAATCTGGAATAGCTGAGTTACTGTAATACTTTCCTTGAATATTCCTCCAAAGGCCCCACCAAGAGCCCTGCTCTCCAATCCTATCTTTTCTCTTATCCCCCACATTACTAGTGCCATACCCTCCTGCTAGCTCCAGTTCTCATTAAACCCTTCCAGGAGGCAGTAACTATCAAAATCAGCAGAAAATTACGCTAGCAAAATAAGGCTGGATAGCCTTTTACCATGTTAGTAAAATTCAGTTTACTGAAGAGTCTGATGAATTCAAACAGAATTTGAATTCTTACTGTTCAGAAACAATTCTGGTAGGTTATTCCAGAGCTTCTCTGCACCCCCAACCATCCTGCCTAATTTATTCATGAATTAAAATTTATAAATCTGTTCTTTTGCTAAAACTGTCCTTTAAATAGCTTTCTTGCTGCTCATCCCCTTTTAATGTTTTTAGAGAGCAAAAAGGTCTTATCATTATTCTTCACTTTACCAGGCTAAAAAAAAATTAAAGCTCTTTCATAGTTATCTCTGGTATAACTGATTCTCCTTTTGTCTGATCCTTCTAATTACCACCTTTTGTATCTGTTGTCGCTTGAGTTAATCTCTCCTCATCAGGGTGATCAAGTGTTAGAATATTCTAGGTAAGATCTGAACAGCGCCTTAGTGCTGCTACTTCCTTATTCCTGCTAGGGATCACTCCTGTGTTACGTACGCCCAAGGACCCCAGATGCACTGTAGTTCACGTGTCCGGACAACACAGTTGGGTCTTTCACCCCGAGCTCTGGGTAAACTCAGTAAAAATTTGATAAACTTTGAACTAACATCAGAAATAACAGTTAAACAAATACTTCCTGCATATGGTTTACCTTTATTTTTAAAAGCCACCTTTGAAGGTTAAACTATATTATTCCATTACCTCACCACACTATTCTTCCTTAGCACACCATGGAACAGGTGGAGGTTTCCCAAGATTCTGCTAGCAGATCTGTGTCTTTTCAAAGGTCTTTCCCCCTCCTTCCATTTCCAGAGTACAAGTGTTTGTATCCTCTCGTCTCGTGAAGAGCTGATTTGCCCCGAGTTTCCTCCCTAATTCCTGAAAGGGTCTTTGAACTGTGAGCTATTACAAACTTGGGGGTTTCCCCATTGTTAAAATTCATTCCTTTCTGATACGTAACAACTAAGTTGTAATCAACTATACAAAAGAAATAACACTGAGAAAACTGAAAAAGCTAAATTTGCATCAGAGTTCTGAGAGAGAAAATAAGCTAGAACAACAACAAAAAAAAAGTTTTCACAGCACATGCATTTTCCCAGAATGATGTAAATAATGTACTAAGCTACACATTGATGAAAAGATGTCATGTCTTGCATGCATTGCCATTTGAGAAACACTGCTCACATTTTCACTTTAACAACTTAAACTTTCAGAAGTCCTCTAGCTTTGGATTAGATGACCTCCTCAGGGTCTTTCCAACCTGAATTACCATGTGAACTTGTTTTTATTTTCCTTCATTTACATATTGTTAAAGTCCATTCTTCCTGCATTTTTACTTGCCATCCTATTTCCTGATCAACTATTCAGGAACGAACCCTACAAATCACAGGATTGCCAGCCTGGGAAAAGTTACAACTAATTCCACACCACCCAGTAATTACAATGAAAGCCAGCTCTGCCAGAATAATGACATGTTACTTCAAGAAATGGAAGTTTCTGAGCACTTCACTCTGAACACATCTTTTCCTCTAAGTTGCATATTAGCCACTTTTCCTCACACAAACTCCCCACCTCTGCGCCCCCCCAAAAGACAAATCCTCTATTTAAATGAACAAGAAAGCTTTCTCACACTAACAAACTAATTCAGTCCAAATCTGCAACACTATCAGCAGTATGAGCTCTTTTCCTGCAGACTTATGACAAGTATTCTATTACTGTATGCGCAAATTTTCCACTATAGCAACATTTTGGTTTTCCAATGCTCTTTTAAGGGTTTGTTGAGGAAACAGAACATAACAAAATAACACTGTAAGACTATTGCTCGTAACTGTAAGCCCAGAACAGCTCAAGTTTCAAGACTGGATGACAGTCCTCACAACTTGTTACCTCCTGTATAAACGCACTATGACAATCCACGCTCCAAACAGCATGCATTCTAAAAAGATAAATCTGCAAGGGTGAGAAGAAGGATGAGACGTGCCAAGAGATAAAGTTCAACACGATACCTGGTCAAATGCAAAGACAGTCTCATCCCAGTGTACCGACCTATCTGCTGGACAACACCATCTTTCATTTTAAACTTTGACACCATGAGCTGATATCCAGGCTTTAGGCATCAGAACTTCTGTCTGTTCTGTATTCTCAAAAATAGCTCAGCAAGCAAGATAGACAGCCTGACATTCAACCCAGCTTCAAAGAAGCTAATGAATGAGTATTTTCCAAAGCAGTACATTTGGACTTCTGGTGGAACAGTCATGTTGCAGATTTACCGTTCTTAAAGGAGTACGGATATTTGGGAAGACACTGTGGTGGCTTTTACAAGCAGGTACACTTACACATGTCAGGAGTTATATATTTGCATTTCAGCATAACCCACCCCACTGTCAGTGTTTCAACAGACTTACGAACCAGAACAACAGAAAATGATCAAACAGGGTGCTTGTAGACAAACCTTGGATTTGAACTTCATGATCTTATACTTTGGTGAAATGCAGTCATTAAATTCCTTGAAAACACTCATTATAGTTACCGGAGTCTCCGTCTCTTTGCCAACAGATAGGTCAATTTCCTGAAAAACAGAAGTCACATTTTACAAATAAACAAAAAATGCCAGCAGACATGGCCAATAAGTTGAATTTTGCTTTGCTATTATGAATCACATATCTCTTCAAGTGAGAACTACAATGCAATCAGCCAAGAAAACTGAAATTTAAAAAGTATTACTTGAAATATAGCGTTTAAAAAGCACTGTTTTCTAGTAATACTTCAAGACAACTTTATTTCCTGAGCAGCAAGTCTAAAGGTAACAATTTGCCTGCGGTTGTTAGGGTCCGGGGGAAGCAGCAACGCTCCACTCTGCATCTCACATGTGATATCCTATGTATACATTGGACTTTGCCACCTACATCAGACAACGCTGGCTTCAACAGTTCCCATAAACACAATACATTCTGCCATAAGCAGAATGAAAGGTACTTATGTTTGACATGCTTGAAAGATATGCTTACTGTTTCACGTGGCAGTAGATAAACAGTTCTCTCAATATTTTTCACTGTCACACAACAGCTGACATAGGTGTTTGCAGATTCGATCCAAACTTTGCCAAACAAAAACACCACGCCTAAGGAAGAAGGGCAGAGCAAAGAATTCAATATGCAATTCTTAAATTAATCGTTCTTAATGTTGCTTAAAGCAGCTTATTATGTATTCTTGCATAGAAACGCAACCATTTCCAGCTTCAGTCCCTGAACAACAAATCTGTCCGATGTATCAGCGCATTCTAAATTGTTTTAAACACCAGCTTTACAAATAGATACCTGTATAGTTCTTCATGCCCCTACCTCCATCACTATAGTAACACCTTGATATGTGAAATTCAAAATGGCATCACACAGCCAGTCTCAGAATTCTGTTCTGATATTCCATTTCTACCTACATTAGTTTGATAATTCATGAGGAGAGGGAGAAAGGAGACAGAAGTCAGTGAAAGCTGAAGATAATGAGAATGCCTGTGCTGTCAATCACTCCTGAAACATCTGTTATCTACAGTTTTTCATTCTTCAGCTAGACCAGTACAATTAACTCGTTTTTCCTACACTTTAGTACCATGAGGCCAAGACTCTACTACTACTAAAACCTGTTAAAATACATTCTGAAGACAACAACTAGAAGCTGATCAACTGTAAAAAGTTTTCAACTGACTGTTTTTAACAAACGAGGACATGGAAAGATGTATGACACCGCAAAAAATCCTGGATGCTAAGACAGCAGTTGTAACCAAGGCAGACATTCAGAAAGCCTATACAGAGCAGGACTAGCACAATTGACTTCACTGTGGACCACGTCATTATTGTACATGCACACCTCTGAGCCACAGAGAACTTGGCATTAGCACAGAATGCTGCAAACTGCTAATCAAGTGATGTTAAACTCTGAAATAACATAGAACAAAGCCAGCTGACTTACACATACAGTTCATGAATTACAAGTAAAATTAGCTTTCAAGTACAACTCAAAAACCTGGCCTCACCTGAGTTCCCTTCAAACTCCAAATAATTTGGAATTCGATTGCACAAAAGACACTCTTCCTACAGTACGCTACTACTGATAACATCAGAAATATCAGAGCTGAGACTGTCTCAGAAACAGTGTTTCACATAAAGAAGATTTTGGAACCTATGTTTCTCCTTGGTCTGACAACGCACAAACAAGTCCTTGGTTAAGAGTTATAATTTATCTTTGCCACGCGATCTATCAGGTGTAGAGGCACCTTTCTTACTCCATTAGATCAAAGAGAAATCAGTGAAGATGCACTAAGACAGATGACAGGGTTAGAGTGACAGGCTAAGAAAAATAATTTCTTGAGTGCATGGAATAGATGTGAACAAGACTACTTTTGTCAAGGACAGAGAATGCTGTGGTTTTGAAGATGATGAGAGCTAGGACACGAGCTTCAGCTGCACAAAGTATCTTAAGAGATTTTAATACAGAGGCAATCTTCAAGATTTAGACAGTTTGAATAAAAGGATCCAGAAAGAGCTCAAATTACAGATCCAAGTGACAGGGAAGATGAAGTTCTTGTCCCCAGCAATCTTTTTTTTTTTTTTTTTAAAGGGTAAAAAACTCAGATAGGCTTGTATCATACAGAAAGCTGAAACTGTGGGAGAGACCACAAAACAGTGGCTGGTTGGTTGAACAGCTGGCAATATTAAGAGCATGGAGAAGTTAACCTGTCAGAGGCATACATATAAGCAGGTGAGGTAGAAAGAAGGATACATGAGCCAGTTAAAGACAGGGTAAAAGGCTGCCTGGATTGCAAAGACAAATTCAATCAACTCTAGTATAGACAAATAAGTGGTCTTAATCCCCAGATTTCACAAAATCAAGAGTAATTTAGGATGGAAGGAACCTTTGGAGGTCACCTAGTTTAACACCCACCCACTCCCACACCCACCACCACCCCACACACACATTAAAAGCAGGGCTAACTTCAAAGAGTTCTCAGAGACATTTCATATGTAAAACCAAGAAATGAGAGAAGAGCTATCGGGCCCTATCCCCCTGTAAGCCTGATTATGGAAAGAAGAAAGAAATAAAGATGGGAGTAAAGCTTATAAAACACAAAGTCTGTGAAAAGAAAGCTCATGCTACCAATGAACAAAAAGGCAAGCAAAGTCAAGAGACAAGGAAAATGTCTTGCAGAGGGGAAAGAAAGGGCGGTTTTTATTCGTTATTTCTTTAAAATGTTAATAGGATTACAATTCTCAAGTTGTCTGCCTAAGATAGTAAAGGGAGTTATGAAAAGTAAGCCTCCAAAAAAATTATGAAGTTTGAAAGAGTCTTATGATTATGCTATAGTATTTACTCTTCAGGCAGTGCATTTGACATCACAGCAAATGAGGCATAAACAAAGATCATGAACTTGTTAAACAAAAAGCAGTATCAAAATTTTCCCTTCTCCATTACTAATTGAAAACAGGTGCAGTCTTTATTATTCAATCCTGAAAAAGTCATAATGAGAAAAGAACACTCCTTGCATGCAAGGAACAGAAATCCTTTCAAAATTATGTTCCATTCAGCAACCACTGACTTAGAAGACAAAAAAAAAAGGAAAAGAACAATAGTGGGGTCTTTAAAAGTAGCAATTTTATATTAGAGCCATTGATTTCATCAAGATATCTATGATTATTACCACTCCCATCACCAAGCTGTTCAGCCCAGCACAGTGTCGTATTTAAGTTTGGCATCCCAACTCACAACAAAAGGTGTAGCAGAGAAACGTATCTGACTCAATGCTTACAGCATCAACCCAAAAAACCGTCAACAACATACTAAAGAACCTTCCGGTAAACCTACATGAAGCACAAATTAGAAACCCGAGATCCTAAAGCTGCTGATGAAACGAGAGGCGGGATAGGAAGTGCTTAGAACAGATGTGAACTCGACTTCTTTTGTCAGGGCTGAGATCAGAATGCCGCAATTTTGAAGACGATGAACACTTCAACTGCACAAAGTATCTTAGGGATGTTAATCCAAAGACAATCTTCAAGATATAAGACAGTTTGAATAAAGGGATCTAGACAGACGTTGTATTTTTCAGGCCACCTTCCTCCCTTGATAGACATATCTCTCCTTCCTATAAAATCATACAACCGCTATCGTACAGGCTTTCTAATAATCCACCAAAATTTTAAGTTACATTTCCAGAAACAAAAAGAAAGCATCCTCAATTGTTGCACCACTGAGTAAGAAATTAACATCAGCTTATCCCTGGACTGTACAGGGTTTTAAGAAGGCCAATGGGCCAGCAACATTTAGAAGCGCTAGTAGCTCCCTTTGTACCTCCCTACTGCTATACTAGACCAAGAGACAGTATTCTTACTTTTCCCAGTCACAGTGCCCTGCACTGAGGACAGAGGTGTGGAAAAACAAGAGATAAAAGTACAAGTTATAGAGCGCAGAGAGACAGGGTATCTAGACATAATTTAGGCAAGTCTGAAAATCCCAGTTACATAAAAAATCAGAATGGCATTTTCTGCCTTTAACTGAACAGTTACCTGGCTGACTGTACTGATCTTCATATGCATCCAGCCAATAAAATTTTAATACTTGATCATCATTTTCCCCATTCACAAGTGGAAGGAGATTGGGGTCCAGCTGAACTTCTGCTGCTACTACATCAGCTTCATCCTCATCAATTCTGTCCCAACATGAGATACCTGGGAGAGAACAACTTCTGCAAGTTTTGCAGAAGAAGAAAGAAACAAGAAGTAAAATTGTTCCTTTGCTATAAACACCCTTCTGCTTTTTTTCAGCCCTATATTCTCACACCTTTTGTTGCTCTTTCCACTACCAAGCAACATTCCCAACAGCTGGGTTGCCTCAGATTTCTTCTGAAAAGAAGGATGGAGCGACAAAGAGAGAAACTCACATGCAAGTATGGTTCTCAGTACACAACAGACAGGCTTTAAAAATCATTCACCTGGTATTTCAGCCTTGGTCATTCAAGCCTTTACACAACAAATACATCCAACCATCTGTACAAGTTGCTCAGTGGGAACAAAACATTATTTCAACAAACCTACCTTTTCAGTCATTAAATGTTTAAGTCTTCTTGATCATTCAAATATTTAACAGGTTAAAGTTATGGAAACATATGATTCTAGATTCTTCCAGTCAGTCAAAAAAAAAGGGGGAAAAACCCCTTTTTTCCTATTTCCAAAGACATAGCTGTTCACCATGTGAAATTACTTTTAGTGACAATACTTTTAACTACAACTAACATTATGAAATACCTTCATAGTTGCTTAGAATAACCATTGTTAGCAATTCCTGAATTTTGCTTATTGTCAAAGATCACTATTCAACACCCACATTAAGTCACCTCAATGTACTGCAACACGTGTTGTCACGTGCTAAATCCCAAAGACATCAAGTATTTTTCAATTAAGTACCTATCAGCATGTTCAACATTACCATTTTTAACATCACTACAAAAAAAAATCGCATAGCATTATCATTCTGTCTGTATCACAATTATCCCATTGGCAAAGACAAATCTGAAGATAAACCTAAGGTTTACTGGTGGAAGAAAAAAATAAAAGGAAGAGATTCTTACAAGACAGATGTCTCGCTCTTCTCCGATTCCAGCTGCTCTGTCTCTTTCTTTTCAAATTCCTTGTCTCTCTTCAAGCTTTCAGCTGTCTCAGGTATAGTTTCCACATGCTCTGCTTCCATAGGTTCATCAAAGTCCTCCTCATCAAAATCCATCATTGCCTGATCATCATCTGGAAGTGTTGCACATAGAACTAAAGGCTTGAGTCATTAAAATGACACACTGTACACTACAGCAGTATGCATAGATAGCACACTACATGCATGAACATAATATACAGTATTAATATACAAACAAAATATCATATTTAAGCTATCTAAGCATCTAACTAGCATCAACTAAGAAGTGTTTTAACACTAATATGCCGTATCTAAAGAGTTTCCAGAACTGGGTTTTGATTTCTTTTTGATACCTTCAATAGCTTTCTCTTCCACTGTCTTCACTATTCCCCCATTTTCTGTAGTTTTTTGCACATACTTGGCATCCTCATTTTCAGAGACTATGACAGATTTTGCTGTGTAATTGGGATGTTTAGGATGAAATGAAGCTGGAGGAAGAGCTTCCTTTCTGAGATGAGCAGGAGCTTTCTTTGGTATAGGGGTGATTACCTGAAAGACATTTTAGCCATGAGTTAAAAAAAATTCTCTTAAGAGTGAAAAAAGGAAAAAAAAAATCTAGCACTCGCTATTTGCAGAACTAGTAACCAGGGCTAGAGGAAAAGCTCCACATAGTTTGCAGCATGAAACACCTTAGAAGTAAACTTTAAATTCTGTGTTTCTACTATAATTTTAAAAAGCAGTTTACAACAGGCCATCGTTGACATTTAATTAAGTTTGTGGTTACTTTCACTATTTTTCCCACAGAGCACTACTCCATTCCTAAATTAAAACCTCTGTGTCAACTGCGTATGTGACAATATACGTCAGGCAGGGACGGAGCCTGGAACAACCGGGCAAGGCCAGCCTGGCAGTTTACACCTGTTCCTATCAGTAATGAGTTCAAGACGTCTACAGGATGCCGTGGCTCTAGAGAACAGAGTGCTGCTCCCCTGGATTTCTTCATGCTACAGACACGGCAGGGAGAGTGAGGAAATCAAAGAAACAGCATGTCAGCATGCTATACAAGCCTGAACTCTGAGGCAATAAGCACATCCTTTGTTTTTCAGACAAGATACCGCTACAGCAGCAGCTACAGAACCTTTTCTTATGGAAGATGTGTATGAAGTGGCCTCCACTGTGACCAACAACAGGTTTCTGCATCTACTGGCCCTTAACCTGCGGCAAGGTCCAAAACATTTATCTTTGGGGAAAGCTGTTGTTTACAGACATAGAATTTAGAGTTGCACACAGTTATTTCTAGGGTTTTAATCTCAGCACAGCTACTTCTACTGTGGCCAACACCAAACTTGGCCCTTCACTCAACTTAGAAGGCAAACGTTTGTGACGGGTTGACCCTGGCTGGACGCCACGTACCCACCAAAGCCGCTCTCTCACTCCCCCTCCTTGATTAAACAGGAGAGGGAGAATATAACGAAGGACTTGCAGATCGAGATAAGGACAGGGAGAGATCACTTAACCAATTACTGTCACGGGCAAAACAGGCTCGACTTGGGGAAAAGTGAACTTAATTTATTACCAGTCAAGCCGGAATAGGTAATGAGAAATAAAAACCAAATCTTAAAACACCTTCCCCCCA
>JAVKLA010000058.1:17096001-17109170 GCA_034782735.1 Sagittarius serpentarius
GCGGGGGGAGCGGGGCTGCGGGAAGGGGCCGCCGGCCGCTTCGCTCCCCAGAGCCGGGTGCAGGAAGGAAGCCCCGGGCGAGGCGGAGCCGCTTCCTGGGAGAGGCCTGCGCCGCCGGCGGGGTGCGTCGGCCCGGGCTGCGGCCGAGGCCTGGGCCGGCGCTGGCGGCTGCAGCCGCCTCAGGCGGTTCGCGCGGCCGGGACGGGCGCGTCGCTAGAGTCGCCGCTTTGCAAGTCGGTCGTTCATCCCGAGGGCCCGAGAAGGGCGTGAGGGCAGCGGCAGATCGGCGCCATCCCGCGCGTTGCGCCGGAGGGCCGTCCAGCGGGGCTCCCACCGGCTGCAAGGGTGGGTAAACCCGAGTGGTATGGTGCCTTAATTGGGGCGAAATAATGTAAATGCACACTCCTGAACGGGGAGAAGGCGGTGGTTGACGTCAGTCGTCTACAAGCTGGAGCCAGGCTGCAGCGTGAGGGTCCGGGACAGCCTGCAACAGCGTTGTCAGCAGTAGATCCGTCCCTGCTGGGGGCAACGGGCGTTTCCCACACGGTTTTAAACAATATATAGCCACTGAAGGTAGAAGAGTGATCATGACAGACTAACATCCGTAGGAGCCATCGGTTTTCTTTTTGCGCGTTTAAAGTAGGTGCCACCCACTGTCACAAGTTTCAGGAACTTCAGTAAATTACTCCCTAGTCTCTTCAAAGGCAGGTAGTGGTTGGCCAGTTCAGTGGCAAAACAGCGAATGTAATGGATAGCCTCCTGTTTCCCAAATCCCTTTAACTTCCTTGCTAGGGAAAAAATGAAGAAAATAGATTCAGACTGGATTTCTTAAGAGGCCAAGTGCGTGGGGGGCTCAAAGACTTCAGCAGGGTTGGGAGGTGGAGTATGTTCTGCTCATCTTGATGCTAGAGAGATACCTTCGGTCGCATGGGTCAAAAGTGTTACGCACCAGCCTTCAGCTGAGAAGCAGGAACTATGTCTGGAAAAGGATATATTTCAGTTTCAAGTATAGTTGGAAATGTTTTTAAAAGCGTCACTTAAGACAACTGAGGCTTTACAAGTCCTCCCCTCTAAAATGGCCGAGACCTGTCTGCCTGTGCCTTCACTAGGAAACCCAGGGAAACTGGTGGGGTTTGTGCTGTTTCGCCACAGATGAAACTTGATTTTTTTTTTGCCAAAAACATCAGTGTTGGCCAGTCACTACCCAAAGAACTTGCCACCTTCATTTGCAGAATTTTCTGGAGGAGCATTTCCTGCTCATGAAAATATGTAGGCACCGATGCCAGTGTCTTAGAAAGGCAGGTAGCACCAACACTTCAGAGCCATTTGAGAGCAAACAGGACTCTCTCCTTACAGCTGATATGCTGTTGCGGGCACGTTAACTAGTAGTATTTGGCCTGGATATACTATTTTCAACTATCTAGAAGAGAGAATTTTTATGGTTCTGAAACTGAAAATTATTTTCGTTCTCCACAAGGACTCCTTTGCATTGCTAAGAGAGAAGTAAAAAAAAAAAAACTAACGGAAAAAACCTACCAGATGTTGATCCTTCTACCTTATCTATCCAGTTCCTAGTACAACACCACCTCTCACTGCTGGACCTAGTTTTGGATGAAGCAGAGGAACCACCCAAACCACCTGTAGCAGCTCCCTGGTGCCAAAAGAGACTGGCCACTCCAACAGCCAGAATGCCCATTCCCAGGCACTGGAGGGAGTGAGACCACCCCTCTCAGCAGTAGCTAGTTATTAGATCAGCTTAGCTGTGGCAAACCTGCATCCTTGGAAGCACGGACAGCTATAGGAAGAATGCCTGTCTGACCTACGAACGGCCTTTCATTTGATGCAGTGTATCCACTGTTTGGTTTATTTCTTTTTCTGAACACATGCACAAAACAAGATCACATCACCAAGCGTGATGTGGGGTTCAACTTCAGAAGTTTTACTCAATTTTTTAAGCTACCATAGAGAAGCATTTATAAAATAACAATGTCACGAGATTCTTCAGTTTGAGTAAAAACAGTGATACTGCATTTCACATATGCCTAGCTTTCACTTGCTTTGGAATTTTCAGTTGACTGGATTTAAATGCTTGTGATTAAAATAAAACAGTACTCTTTCTCAGCTGTCATACAAACAGTGGCATGTTTGTCATTCAGGTGATGCCATGATTTGCGCCGGTACATGGTGATACAGTTAATTTACCAAACTGAAGTTGTTGCCATAGCTCCACTGTGGGACAGCGCAGATCAAACAAAAGCCTTTTTCATGAATGCTAGTTCAGCCCCGACATTCATCTCTGGCTATAACAAGAATGCATCTGTTTCCTGCAGCACAGCATAAGAAGCATATTCAAATGCTGTAGGGGAAAAAAGAAAGGGGGGGCAGGGGTGGGGGGCAGGGATGCGCTTTGCTCTGGAAAAGAAAAATAACCCAGGAAGATTTGGGACTTCCTCTGCTAAATGGCTTTGTTACAACAGATTACTTTGAGCTGATCTTTAACCTCCCTTGGGACAGTCATACAAGAACAACTTGGCATGACCTTTGCTCAATTGCCTTTTAAGTAAAAGCAGTGGGAACTGCTGTGCAGTTCAGAGCCACCCAAGGTTCTCTCAAGGGAACTGTGATAGCTGCAGAGAAAAGTGCAAGAGAAGCACAGCGACGAAGATGGTAGGCAGCCAAAACCACGGTACAGAAGAGGAAGCTCGGGAAACTCCCAGATTTCAACGAAAGGTGACAAAGATGTATTTTCCGTGTTGTTTTCATAGAGCTGTAATTTAAATACAGAAGTTATGAATAGAAAATATTGTAAACTCATTGCAAGAGCTCCAAGATAATATAAACAGTAGTATACCTTAACATATGAAAGTACAAATGGAGTATAGTATCAAACCTATGTTAAATGGACAAAATAATTACTGTACTGAGGATTATTCTTGTCTTCCTTTTTATGTCTAGGGCATGCTTGATCTGTGTCAAAAACAGTAGGACAAGAAGTTAAAACTCTCAGATTCACACTTACACATTAAGCTTATGGTTGATAATTTTTCTGATGATGGAAAAAATCTCTTGAAACTAAGAGGGGTGGTATAAAAAACGGAATGTGAGTAAACCATGAATTATAGCAAGGTAGCAAATTCACCTGTACTATGTCTAACTCAAAATGCCTAAACACTGTTATATCGTTGTTAAGTACAGACTGTCTTTGTGGAGAACTCTGTGTGTGCGCGCTCGCGTGTGCTAGTGCTCAGGATATGAGTGGATATGCTCTTATGTTTCCTACAAAAGTGGAGTATTTTATTCTCTTACTTTTAATCCTTACATTGGTCTGAATTAATTCATGTTATCACTCAGTTAACTCAAAGTTTTTACATCTAATATGATCCATCTCTGGCTACTTCATTTCAGCAGCTGCTTACTAAACTATGCTATTTGCGTGACATCTCAACATGAATTACTCAGCTGTATGGGGGACCAAACTCCTAAAGGAGCACAGATTACGTAAATTAAAAGTAAAAAATCTCAGATTATTACTTACCAAGAGGTCTTTTTTTTTCAAAACTCTTCATGGGTAGTTAACTGATAGAAATATGAAGAAATAAATGCTTCTCCATTTGTTTATCAATAAAGGTAATGCAGACATTTATGTTCAAAGGGTAGGTTCATTGCTTGCTGGGCCTGTAAATGCCTTTCGTTCACTGCACAGCTCTTCTTAGTTTCCTGCCTGAGTTACCTGCTAACATCAGGGTGAAGAGAATAAAGTCGCTATTAGGATGTTAAGGCTCTGAAATGCAAATGTGAAATAGAAACTAGAATAACACATTAATTTCCCTTCTAACAGAAAAAAAGGTCTATGGAATGAACATCCAGAGATACTTGTTTGTTTGTTTTTTAAACAACAAACACATTAAACTCTGATTGCAGTTAAATTACAGCAAATCCTAGTAACTCGACCAGAATTGGTGGAGTTACGTTAACCGGAACAGAGAGCAGAATCTCATCACCTCATCACAATATTCCTATTCAAGCCTAGAGGAAAAGTACAAAATATTATAGTGTAATTTAAATAGGGAAGACAAGTTAGAGCAAACTCACAGAGAAAGAGCCCTCACATAATTATAATGTCTAAGAATTAAGTCTGATGCCAATGGTATTCAAGAGCGTACAGTTATTGCCACAGCATGAAAGTCTCTGTTTTAACTACTTTCAGTGCTCTCTCTTTACAATCGCACAAAAATGAACAATTAATGTATAAGCAGAACATTATTGCAGAGAGGCTGTTTCATTTCAAGACCTGGCTGAAGATCAAATGCGCTTTCATGGGTGAACAGTCTCGGCGTTCACCGTTTCACGTCCCTTCGGCAGAAAGGAGGACAGCATCACGAGGGGCTGCAAAGTCTAGTTGTAATCCTGACAACTCCCTGTTGCTGGATTGGTGCTGGTGAAGGCTGTGCTCGCAGCATGGGGAAGCAGCCAAGGGCCAACTGCTCCCTGTGGGCAGGGAGCCCAGCATGGCGAGGCTGGCAGGACAGTCCGGGGACCTCGTCCCCCAGCCCCTGAGGACCACAAGCAGGGCAGCCCGGGGCTGGGAGTCAGGGTCAGCCCAGAACCCAGAGCAGACAGGTCCGTGGTGATGAGGCAGGTTTGAGGTCAAACCAGAAACACGACTCGGGGTCGGGTCCAGTGATGGCAACCAGCGCCAAACGCAGCCCCGGGGATCACCAGACGAGTCGATAGTGATGAGGCAGGTCCAGCGTCAGGCTAGGAAGCCAGGGACACGGCTGTGGCTGAGCTGAAGACCAGCACTCCGGCAAGGACTGACGGCGGGCCAGAACTCAAACAGAGCCCCCGAGCAGAGGGTGGGGGACCCCGGTGAGGCTGGTCGGGGCTGTCAGTGCCGTCAGGGCCCTGGCAGCAGCCCCCCGCCACCCCAAGCAAGGCGTGTCCTCACACCTGAGAGATCTGGGTTCAGAAGAGGTTTGCTGTGGAGTGATTTAACCGGCGGGGGGCTGTCAGCGGGCCACTTCACGGACGCTGAGCCAGGGCAGGGACGAGGGCCTGGGAAAGGGCCATGGCAGAGGCAGCCGGGGGAGGAGGGTTCCCTCAGGAGCTGGGGCCGGGCAGGGGGCCAGCATGGTGGGGACACCGAAGCCCAGGGTCAGGCTGATGGCTCGGGAGGAATCACCAGAGAAGACCCCACGCGGCCGTGGGCCAGGCCCCACAGGAAGGCCTGAGCTAGCTGTCAAGGTGCAGCGAGGGTCAGCTGCTCCCTAGGGACAGGGAAACGACGACACGATATAGCTGGTGGGGCAGGGACCTTGTCACCCAGGGTCCCATCCCGCAGCCCCCAGCGAGGTGAGCTGGGCAGGCCCAGCCCCAGGTCATCCTTATGTCTTTTATCTTGGGAGGAGTTGGTGCTTCTTTATTTAAAAACCTTATCACTGTGGTGTACAAATGCCTCAGAAACAGCGTAACAGTTACCATCACAAAGGAGGGGTCGAGATTATCTTTTCTGACAGGCAAATGAGAGTAGGAATTTTTTAGAAATGGTGGCTGACAAATTTGGGCTGTCTGTGTCTGAGCTACCAAATAGCATACTGTGGTGCTTCTCGGGTGTCTCCCTGTCTGTCCCTGTTCCACTGGCATCTGATCCTGCTTTCCAACACTATCAAGTCACAAATTTTTCCTTGCTTTCAAGTCCAACTAAAATGCGTTTGATTCTTCCTTGTGGACACTAGCAGGAAAATAACTGTGAACCTGAGAGAAAGAGCCCTTCCAATCGGTTTTGGTACCTTGATCTGCCTTAGTTTAGGCAAAATGGAAGCAGCTGTTCTAGGAAGAGGCCTTCAGAGTTTCCAGGTCCCAAGACTGAACGTAAGCAGTCATTCTGTAAAACTAAACAAGTCTGTGGGGTTGTGGGTTTTTCTCCCCTACCCCACACTCAGTAACAAACAGGATTTCCAAATACTTTGGCAGCTAAACCCAAGAAAATACTCAGCATAGCAATAGCATACACATTGCCAGGGAGCTGCTCCTTAAGAAAATGGCAAACCAAGAGCCAAGGGGGAATCACACAGCCAGCAGGTCAGGGTCCTCTGCAGCCAGGACCCAGTCCCACCGTACCTGAGCAAGGTGAGCAGGACAGGATGGGAGAGGGTGTCCCAGTCCAACCAAGAGTCCAGACCATCAGGCAATATCATGGCAATGAGGCAGGTCCAAGGTCAAGCCATTTAGTCAACCTGCAGGTCAGGATTAGGATCAGGTCTAGGAATCACCAGGCAGGTCTACAGAAACGAAGCAGGGCTGAGGTTAAGCCAGGAAATCGGTCTGCAGCATAGGTCCAGAGCCAGGGAAGGGGTTTACAGGGAGAAGGTATGGGGGTGGGAATCTTAAATAGAGCCCCTAAGCCCCTGGGCAGAGGGTGTGGGGTGCAGGCCCCAGGTGAGGCTTGTCAGGGCCATCAGGGTCTTTTAGTGCCCTCAGGGTCCTGACACATATGAAGTGAGTTATATCCAAGACCAAATTTGCCCAATTTTCATTGAAATAGAAAACAGCACACCACATGAGTGCTGAGCCTCCAAACAAATACCAAATCTCTCCTCCCAATCATGAAAGCTCTTGAGTATTTCAAAGAAAAAGCCCCCAAAATATCTGCAGGGTATTCTCAATCCTTTTCCAGTAACAGCTGCATTATGCTGGTAGAAGTTGTCCGTAAGTGCTCAGTGGGTAGAAGATGCCCAACCGGTAACATGTCAGATCAAAAGTTTCAAAGGTGGCACAGTTATAAGCAACTGAAATAAGATCTTAGGGTCAAACATTCTTAATAAGTAGTAAAACCTAAACTAGCTAGGAGGTAATAATTTTACAGTGTGCAAGTACATGTTTTGTTTTAAATAAAGTGTGTATTGCTACCCAGATTATTAAAACGGCCAGTTATTAGGTTTTTGGTACCCAAAATAATAAACAGGAACCCCCAACAATCACTTGAATGCAGTTTACAATATGATTTTTTGATCTTTTACTTGGCAGGTTTGCATTTGAAATAGTATGGGGAAAGACCTGTGAAGGCATTTGCATGAAAAACTGACAAATGGAAAGATAAAGGTTGACAAGAACAGTGGAGGGAAAAAAAAGTATTGTAGAGACTTGTAATACTGGAAAAGATAGTGTGACAGAATACTGATGATCCGTCCAAGAAGTTTGAAATTGAGCTGGGGGAGAAGGCAGGCACCAGACAGATTGAAAATGGGTAGAAGGGAGTGCAATACAAATGTGTGCAGGGAAGGCAGTCTTCGCTTCGTGTGGATTTAAGGGGATTGGAGTGCATATCTAGAAAGCCAGAAGGGCGGGGGGAAGAGAAAGGAGGGATAACAACATATTTTAAATGTGAATAGGAAAGAGATTTTCCGTAAATTATATTTTATATGTAACAATAAGAAGCAGGACAGAGAATATGAATCATTTAGGCAAAGTTTACACTGAGATCTATACAGTAGAGAGACTGTAATATTCAGCATTATATTTCTTGATAGCGGTAAAGTTGCACCTGTAGTACTGTGCTTGAACTACTCTACAGTAAATCAACAGAGAACCCAAAATAGAACAGGGAGGATAACAAGAAGATCTGTAAAATACGACCCATGAGAGACTATTGGAACAACTGGGGCAGTTTAGTCTAGAAAATTCATGAGAGACATGACAAAAATACCAACCTACTGCTGAATGTCAGCTCTCTACTCCAAATCCTCAAAGTATTTTTTCAAAATCTTAACCATACGAGTCATACAAAAAGCAAAAGAGAGTAAATCTGGTCTCTATGTCCAGTAAAAAAAGTAAGCAGGGGCAACAGATTGCAGCAATGGAAGTTCAGGTTAGACATAAAGAAAAACTTTCTAATAAGAAAGAACAAACAGTGCTTCCCCACCTCTGCGCATCCCTCAGGAGAGTCCCACTGCTGGAAATCCCTCATCCTCCCCTGACAACCCAGTAATTAAAAGCTTGATTGTTAAAATTAGCAAGGACAACAGAACAATCTAATAACGGAACAGACAGACCTAACATTTCCAACAATAAGTGACCATCTCTCTGTGGAAAAATAAAAAGAAGACAGATACCCTCTCGGTCAAAAACCAACCATAATTTCTCACCATTTTCTTCAAAAGTGCTTGTAAAAGTAGTTCATGAAAGAGCAAGAACGTAAAGAACCTGCCTCAAAGTGGGTAGCCCCACTTATTCGAAGCAGTGCTATAAAGCATGGATGAATGACGTTATCAAAAGCCACTATTTTCAAGAATTTATGGATTTCAGATGATTTATATATAAACCATACTAGAATTAACATGATATTTTTAATTAAACTCCTATGTAAATACTGACTAATTTGATTCTATACAAGTATCCTGAGAATATAGCATTTATTAAAAATCACATCTCCACTATGGAATTATGGAAAGAACCAGGTATAAGATTACGTTATACCAAATCCTGTGTTTTTATTTTTCATAACTTACAGACTGTCATTGCATATGAAAAATTATGGATTTAATCCGTATACAATTCTATAAGACTCTTTCATAAATAGGAAATATTTTGGATTTATTCTAACAAAAAGGTGGCAGTTTGTAAGCACTGTGTGTTCCATTGGAATGATGAACCACAACTTAAAAAGCAATTAAAGCTACAGTATCAGACAACATTACATGGAAGCAGCAAAGTGATGGTGTTGGAGGCGGTGAAAACCAATGGAGTGTATTTTAATTCATACTTTTCATTCTTTCCCTTTCTTCTTCCACCTATGCAGGTGGGAAAAAAAGCCCCTACCGTTGTGGGGTTTTAATCTCAGTCTAAAAATATGTGATTTAACTACTTGATCATCTCAGCAATAAGGTATCTTTTTCTGCTATTTTTTGACTACTAATTCTAGCATGTCTAGAATTAGTATGACATAGATAGATACATACCTAGATACGTAGATACGTACGTAGAAATACAGTATTTTAACTAATCTGCTCCAGACATAAGCCATTCCTCCTTCTTGCAAAGTCTTGCAGCTGACAGTCATTAAAATCTTCAGGATCCAAAATATATACATTGAAGCAAAATTCAGCTCATCTGTTAAATATTCCATAATTTATTCTATCATGTTTTCCGTAGATGTTTGGCTTTGAAGTCAAACACTTACTTAACCATACCGGTCCCTGGTTTTCCATAGTTGCCTGCTGACTTTTGAACAGAAATTACGTGAGGGTCTGTTTATCTTCATTATGATTCGGTTGTAAGTCAGAAGCCTCTTGCAGCCTCTCTCATGCGAAGACCATTTTAAATACAACGTCTGCTGCGCTAACTGCCGCTTGACATCCACTGAGGCACTTCAGATACTTGGTGATATTCCCCAAGGGCCGCAATGCATTCCAGTGCCCACTTTTACAAAGGACATCAGAATAATGGAGTACCTTTGCTTTAATACAGTGGTCCTTAGCCTGGAGACTTTGCTGAGTATTTACAGACTTCTCTGTAGTAGTAAGATCCCCGGACAACTGTGAGCAACTAAGCCAAAATACGGTGTTAGCAAGCGGCTTGGGTGTAAGTCATTCTGTTATACTGCAGATAGCAGGCTATATCACTGCTTTACCATCAGAAGGAGCAGAAAGCACTCCTTGTTAAGCAGTTGTGAAATGCATATCATTTCCCGGCTCAAGCAGTTTGAGGTCTTTAATGGGTTTATTCACAATTTCCAAGTCCAGGTTGCTCCTTCTAGGGATTTTCCTTTAAGGACGCAGTTCGTGTACACTAAACAGCATAGCTATAAACCTGGATGTAGTAAGTTTGATGAAGTAAGCCTCTTGCTTATCTTAATCCATCAAATATAGAGAAAAGAACCCCTCTGTGGGAAGTGGACACATTAATTCCTGTTGAGATTTCAGCCACGTTGGCCTACCAGTGCTAGTCTGCTAGCGTCAGTTTAACATGCGTAATATGGTAAAAAGCATGGCAGAGGTTTTAGAGGTGCTGGTGGCTACAAGGAATTGAAGTTCGTTTTGTTACAGTTGTGGGCACTGATCAATGCTCCACTAAAAGATTTTAAAAATATGAATGGCTAAATAGAAAAAGAGAAAAAAAAAGGTGAGGAGATATTGAAAAGTTAGGGCTTGAAGATATAGAAGAATCCACACAGAATATTTGTCTCTATAATCTTCAGCTGCCCACGAAGCTCAGAGAGGGATAATACTTTCAGTTTGAGAAAGGAGAGGATTTAAATGTAACACCTAAGCATATTATTTTTTTGTATTATTCATAGTTTGAGAATTAATTGTTCCAGTCTGCGAACTGAAATTCCGTATAGAAAAAGCCCCACCACACACCAGACGGAACCTTCGTAACAGCTAAGATTTTTCCCTGTTTGCTGTCTATTCAATTCAGACCTTGGAATTAGCGTTAAGAGGACTGGGATCATGGTTTCCAAGCTTGTTTGCATGTAACATTAATTTATGCACCCCGGGACAGGATTTTTATATGCATCAGATGTCTATTCAAGCCCAAGCAGCTGTTGCCAAGAGCTCAGTCATTAAAGGCAGTGGCTATGCATCCCTGTTACGTCTGAAGGAATGGCAGGAGGATGCCCAGGAGACCGTACTCAGCCTGGTGTGGGTTATTTGGTTACATAAAAGAAATCAGATGCGTGAACCTTCCCACCCATCACTCTTGCTCCGCTGTTCTTTTAAAAGTTGGCTGACTTGTAAGGATTTACAGGAGGCCATCTGCTGAGCTGCTCCAGTCAAACCTATTTTTTATTTATTTATTTTAGAGAGTAAAGAAGACACGCGCCAGCCTTTTGAAAGCCCATTTTGCCCCCACAGCTAGAGGATGATGCAATTTAGGATTCAAGGTATCCAATACGTTGACTAAGATCATCAGAGCCAAGATCATAGAATCATAGAATCACAGAACGGCTTGGGTTGGAAGGGACCATCACAGGCCGTCTAGTCCAACCCCACTGCGGTGAGCAGGGACACCTTCAACTCGATCAGGTTGCTCAGAGCCCCGCCCAGCCTGGCCTTGATGTGACAAATTCCATTTGGATAGACATGACAGACCCCACAACCTTCCCTCTGCCGTTATTTCAACACTCTCTCTCTCTCTTTGTGAATGAGGTACATGACATTTCTTAATCATGCTGTTCAAAAAGAAGGAAAAAAAGAATTATAAATTATTTCCCAGAAGTGGAAATGAAATAAGCAGAAAGGAAGGTATTCCACTTCCACTTTGAAATTCTGGCACAACTGAGATAGGTGATAACTACTGCAAGAGAGACATCGTTCTTTCATGCTGCATGTGTATGGGAAAACTTATCTGTATAAACGACGAACCAAAATGCACCCAGAGTCAACAGCAAACTCTCAGCATGAAAGCAAAGACGAAATTCACCCTTTTGTGCTCAAAATAAATAAAAGGCAAGGGAATTTACATTTCCAGTTTACTGGCAATCATCCAGCTGCAAGAAGGTCCATTTCCCTCTCACCCCTAGTCTCATGCACCCGCCTGGTCAGGGAGGGCTGGATGCTGACCCCGGGTACGTCCGCACCGGGTGCTACTCCTTCAGCACTCCGGCCCCGGTCCCGTAGGAGCTGGCCTGGGTGGTTGGGTTTATAAAAGGGCTGCCTGCTACCTCTGGCTGCTCTAGTCCTAACACTGCCCAGCCATGCTGTCCAAATATGCTTCTAACAGCGTAACACTCCCGCAAATATTTTTCCTAAGAAAATGAGCCGCAAATTTCGGGCAGAGTGCTGCGTTAATCATGGTTTAATCATTTCCCTGGAGTATGCTTTCCATAATGTGTGAGCAGTCCTCACAGAATAACTGATAAAGGAATGCAGTTATGCAAAAAAGATTCAGCTGTGAGATTTAATTAGTCTAGCTACCTGTTTTCCTCGCTCAGTCACCTCTTTTGGCACGTATTTTCCTTTTTTCTTGTCTGCTGTCTCATTCTTTCTTTTCACATTCTCTTTTCTTTCTACTTTCTCACCTGCTCTTCTTCACTTACCTACCCCTTTCCCTTTCACGTAGCTCATACATATTTTTTGTGTTGCGCTTGGCCTCCTTTGAAGATGTGCAAAAGATAAGGCATTTGAAATTAAGCTCTCAAGTCCTAGGGAGAGACCCAGAGGCACAATTCTCTTGTAACTCCTCACGGCTTTGGATGGCCTTAAGTGTTTACGTCCCTTGAGGAAGTCTGATTTTTAAAAACAATGCTCACAGTGCCCACCGCAGCTAAGTGCTACTGGAATCTGTTGTAATGACTCTGTCGGGGTTAACAACAGCCAATGGAGTCTCTCCGTTCTAAAAAAGCGTTGGCTTTCTATTACCTTGACGGTATTCTCACGTTATTTTAGAGTAAGAAGGCCGGGTATTTGACTTCGGCAGTGCAGGAGCCACAGCTGCCTGTGGTGAAGCAGCCGCACAGCGCGACTGCAGATGTAGTCCTGTGGCTCCTGGGCAGGCATTAGCCAGGTTCCTCGCCAGTGGCCTGGGAACCCTGTCACGTATTTGGCTGTGACGGAAACGTTTCGTGGGGCTGCTACCGTCACGCCACCGCCCTTTTGTCCGTCTCTTGGCAGAAGAGAATGGCATTTTTACCGAAACGGTTACGTATGATCGTTCCTTTCACTAAAAAGCAACTTTTGTTTCTTTAGTGCCACAAATCTGCAAAAGCGTTGCCTAGAAACTCAACCCAAGCGGGAGCCACGAGGTATTTCGGAAAGAAACGCACCCCGGTCCCCTGCATTCTTTTGACGTCACTAACTGAAAGCCCCGGAACACACGGCAACCCCCGGCTGTGTCAGCCCTCCTCCGAAAAGCCGCTCCCAGCACCTTTTCCCTCCCCGGGGAGGGGGTGGGAAGGGACAACCAGGGCGGCCGGGCCCGTCCCACCCCCGGGGCCGCTGCCGAGCACCGGGCGGCGCGCGCGGCCGCGAACGCTGGCGCTGTCCGTTCAGCACCGCGCCCGCCCGTCCACCGTCCCCGTCCCCCCGCCGCTTATTCTCCCTCCCGCCGTCCCTTTGGAACGAGTCGAACCTCACGGCAGGTCAGCGGGAGGGAGTTACCGGGGACCCGCGGGAGGTGTTAGGCTGAAGCACGGCTTGGGGGGGGGGGGGCGGGGGGGGGGCCGGCGGCCC
>JAVKLA010000058.1:17116262-17126951 GCA_034782735.1 Sagittarius serpentarius
GCTGTGATCCTGGAGATGGCTGAGCGCCGGCCTGCCCGTGGGACGGGGCGGGTGAATTCCTGGGTTTGCTTTGCTTGCGTGCGTGGCTTTTGCTTTCCCTATTAAACCGTCTTTATAGCAACCCATGAGTTTTCTCACTTTAACTCTTCCTATTCTCTCCCCCACCCTGCTGGCGGGGGGGGGGTGAGCAGCTGGGGTGGGCTGAGCTGCTGACTGGGGTTAAACCATGACACCTCCTGACCTTTTAATCTCTCTTGACATAAGGACAAAACCATAGACTGTTTTCAGAACCGCATTCCTGTACATGCGCTCCCTAGAACAGGGCTGGAGTAGTGCTCAGCCAACTGCAAAACCTGACGTACCTCTTAAGGCAGGGATGATCCGGACGGCACTCCCATGAGTAAGTTCTCCTTGGCTTCACCAAGACAGAAGCTGTTTCACACATGCGAAGGGAGCATGTCAGGGTGCTGCAGAGAGCTCCGAATAGGGATGCAAGATTTCATGTAAAAATCACCTACGCTGAGCCATAAACCACTAGTACATTTTCAGTGTGTCCAGACCATAAAGCCAGGGTCAGATTTTCAAAAAGTCCTCAGAGAAGGTACTTAGCACTGTTCATCACCTGACAGCTGCTTCTGTGGTGCTTAGAGAAGAATTTGGAAAGAGAGCAGTATTAAAGCTGTCTAGAACTTTATGATTAAACTTTTCTCTTCGAGAAAATTTTCCCTTCACCTTTCTGCCGAAGAAGGTTTTTACAGGGCACCACTGCCCTGGGCAACCCCTTCCAATGCCTCATGACCCTTTCCGTAAAGAAATTCTTCCCAATATCCAACCTAAACCTCCCCTGGAGCCACTTGAGGCCATTTCCTCTTGTCCTATCGCTTGTTACTTGGGAGAAGAGACCGACCCCCACCTTGCTACAACCTCCTTTCAGGGAGCTGTAGGGAGCGATAAGGTCTCCCCTCAGCCTCCCTTTCTCCAGGCTGAACACCCCCAGCCCCCTCAGCCGCTCCCCACAGGACTTGTGCTCCAGGCCCCTCGCCAGCCTCGCTGCCCGTCTCTGGACACACTCCAGCACCTCAAGGTCCTTCTTGTGGTGAGGGGCCCAAAAGTGAACACAGGATTCGAGGTGCGGCCTCACCAGTGCCGAATATGGAGGACCACCACTTCCCTAGTCCTGCTGGCCACACTGTTTCTGATACAGGCCAGGATGCTATTGGCCGCCTTGGCCACCTGGGCACACTGCTGGCTCATGTCCAGCCGTCTGTCAGTCAGCACCCCCAGGTCCCTCTCTGCGGAGCAGCTTTCCAGCCGCTCCTCCCCCGCCCTGTAGCGTTGCGGGGGGGGTTTGTGGCCAAGTGCAGAACCCGGCATTTGGCCTTACTGAAACTCATACAGTTAGCCTTGGCCCATCGATCCAGCCTGTCCAGATCCCTCTGCAGAGCCTCCCGACCCTCAGGCAGATCAACCCTTCCACCCAGCTTGGCGTTGTCTGCGAACTCACCGAGGGTGCACTCGATCCCCTCGTCCAGATCACTGATAAAGATGTAAACAGAACTGGCCCCAGTACTGAGCCCTGGGGAACACCGCTCGTGACCGGCCGCCAACTGGAATTAACTCCATTTACCACCACTCTCTGGGCCCGGCCTTCCAGCCAGTTTTTAACCCAGCGAAGAGCGTGTCGATCTGAGCCATGAGCAGCCAGTTTCTGCAGGAGAACGCTGTGGGACACGGTGTCAAAGGCCTTACTGAAGTCCAGAGAGACAACACCCACAGCCTTTCCCTCATCCACTCGGCGGGTGACCGTGTCGTAGAAGGAGATCAGGTTAGTCAAGCAGGAGCTGCCTTTTGTAAACCCATGCTGGCTGGGCCCGATCATCCGGTTGTCCTGGGCGTACTGCCTGATGTCACTCGGGATGATCTGCTCCATCAGCTTCCCCGGCACCGGTGTCAGACTGACAGGCCTGTAGTTTCCCAGATCCTCCTTCCAGCCCTTCGTGTAGGTGGGTGTCACATTCGCCAGCTTCCAACCTGCTGGGACCTCCCCGGTCAGCCAGGACCGTTGAAAGATGATGGAAAGTGGCTTGGTGAGCACCTCCGCCAGCTATAAGTCAGTTGATTTCAGTAGATTAACCCTTGCCTACATTAAATCTGAAGTTAGGTCCTTTTAGCCATACATCAGATGTGTACAGTAATGTACAAGTAAAAAGAAACGGGTATTAGAAATCCCAGACATACAAATTGACGTTATCTCCAGTTTCTGGATCGATCAATAAAACACAGAGTGGCATTAGAACAGTGGTTACGCATTTTTGGCCTGTTGACCACGGCCAACCCTCTGCATTACTTGTAAGCACCCGCCATTCAGCTTTGGATTGCAGATGCGCTACGGCCAGTTTGGTGCTGCAGTCCCGTTGCAACGTCCTTGTTTTGCGAAGGTGTCTGCAGGCTGCCGCTTGGTAACCAGTGCCCCGTTGAGGGAGCTGCATACTTCTTTATCGTGAAATACTGCCTATCCCTCCTCGGTGCCGGGACGTCGGGCATCTTGGCCATGTCTCTAGCCGTCAGGACAGCTAGGCTCCCAGGCTGCACGCTGCCTCAGCTGCAGTTTGTTCTTCCAGTGAGTCCCACCTGGGTCACTTGTACCCAGCGCCCTCCTTCCCACTGTGCCAGGGGAGCGGGCTCGGGTGGGTAAGCTGCCCAGGGCCCTGTTTCTTTGCCAGCTGGTGTTCATGGAGATTGAGGTGCTTCATCGGCAGTTCCTTCGCTTGAGCTGTGCTTGACTTGGGGCCCGTCCTACCCCTAGGATGGATTTTATTTTCTAAATAACGTGTTCCAGTTCAGTCAAAAGTTACGGCTGTCACGCAGGAATCTTGTCATGAAATTCTCTGGCCTTCTGCAAGTATTAGACTAGATTATGTAATAGCTGTTCTAGTTTCATAATCTATGAATCGGTACATATATACACATCATTGTGCTTCTTGAGAAGGCAGTGGAAGCTGCTTTTCTTCCATTATATCTTCAATTTGTAATTGTATCTTGCACATGATCGTTACTGACTTAATACTAATGCAAGCAAACTATATTTAATTGAAGATAAAGCCCAGAAAAATCAACTGAGAATAAGGCAATTTGGAAAGCTTGCAAACAGATATTTTTTTTTTTAAGTTATTGTTCTTACTAAGTTAGTGTGCCCCATTTTGAGTACATCTACCACCCTGAGTCAGCAGAACTGTGGGAGAACAGGCTAGATTTTCTTTTGATACATGCGTTAATATGGGAACTGTTTGTGAAAAGTTTACCTGGAGGCACTCACCAGTAACGTTCAATTACAACTTAATTGCTCATCAATTTACCTGTTTGGGTCAAGGTTACTAAAGGTAACACATGAGACAACATGCTTTTCGTTTTTCACAATGTTCACTCCCTGAACCTCTGAGAGAAGACCTTGGTCATCCTTAACATCGTCTTTCCACTTGCAAAGGGTATTCAGAAACTCAGCACGTATTTTTAGTTCCTGCTCAAGAGTTTTGATAGTGTTTTTCTCTGAAGTGTTCCTTAAAACTGATGTTAGTGTTTCCTGCTCTGTAATTATTGTTTGCCAACATCAGGAGCAGGTTCCCAAAATAATCTTTCCTCATATGAGTAGCTCTTACCCACATGATTTGTTCCAGCAAAATCAGTTATCTGTTTTAAATACTGCCTCTGAGATAAAAGAGATTACAGCATCAGACCTCCCACAGAATTTGCCTGCCAGTTTAATTGTTTTATAAGCACGGGCCCAGCCTGCTCTACCAAGTTTTGCCTGTGTATCTGTACGGGTCCAGGATCTGAAATTTTCGTAGGCCTTTGTTGGTGGCAAAATCTGAGATGACAATACAGCTGTTCTCTCTGCCAAGAGGACAACATTTTTGTCTGGGTCATGTGGTGAGGGAGGTAGTGTAGCTGTGTGAATCAAAAAAAACCAACCCCCAAAAGTTAAAAAAAGAAAAGGGTAGCTCCTTCCATTGGCACACGTTGCATGCAGTTACCCTGCAGGCAGGCAGAGTTGTAATGGCAGATGCCCTATGGCATAGATGGGTCTACATTTGTCCCCAAAAATATCTCCGTCTTCCTTGCTGCTGTGTAGAAAAACCAACCCAACAACCAAACATACAGAAAACAAGCAAACAATAACACAGTTAATTATTTCCTATTACAGGCCGATACAGGTAAACAAAAGAGCGAGTGTGGAGGTGCTCGTGCTTTTGACCTGTTATTTCAGTGATGTGACTCCTGTTCCTCTGCAGATCACTGACCGCTTTCCTTTTAATCCGTTGGAAACATAAGCAACGAATGTTTTATCTGCTGACTAGCAGCTAAGTTAAATGGCTGCAGTAGCCTAAGAGACTATGAAGAGGGACAGTAAAAAGGCAGCATCAAGATACACCTGAAAATAAGCTGCTTCTAGCTGTCATGTAGGGTTTCTTCAGCAAGTATCCCAGCCACAGCACCAGCTCAGGTCTGCCTACCACACCGTACTCTCCTCTCTGGGCTACTGACTCGTTAAATATAGTGGGGGGCTACAAGGACGTTACTGGGTGCAAATGGAGCTGTGAGGCATTTGCTAGCAAGCTCCCCTTTACCTGCCTTCCATCTCTTAATGTCCCGAAGTTTATTGAGCATCATTCAATTATTTTGCAAATTTGTGAGAATGCAAGTAAGACACTATTTGAACTTGTCATAGAATGAATGGCTTATTGGTTAAGGGTTATCGGATATGATGTTTTCGCATATGTTCCATTTTTAGGAAGTGAATTTAATTACAATTGAATGCAGCGCCTCCATTCCCAGGAAACAGGACTTGCATTGCAAGAGTTTTTTAACATCTTCTGAAGTAAATATCACTAACGAGTCCTAATATTACAATGACTTCTCCATGTATAGCATGTAATAGGCTTTCTGTAGACACTACATATTAATAATACAGTAACGACGTGGCATTTGGACTGCTTAAACGACAGTAAGGTCTCCCTGCTGACACCAGCTGTAAGGTGCTTATGTCATCAAAGATAACCACAAAGTGTGAGCACCATGTAAATAATTTTCTCTTCCTGTCTACGAAAGCTCTAGAAACTGGAAGAGTTACCAGTTCAAACGCTGTGTAAACCACCTTGCAGTTAACAGAGAAGGGCAACAGAAATAATCAAAAGTTGTGGACCAGCTTCCATACAAGGAACAAGTAAAAGAGGTAAAGCTCTTCAGCCTGGAAAACGTGACTGAGGGGAGAAAAGAGAGAGGCAGGGGATAGGTGACTACAGATGAATTTACTGAAGCTTCCAGTACAAGAATATCCAATAATACAAGGAGGAGGCAGGTGCTGAACAAACAAAATGAGATACTTCATCACTGAACTCACACAGGCTATAGAGCACCCTGCTGCAGGATGATGCAGATCTCGGAAGCTTACCTTGGTCCAAAATACAAGGCTAATTTGAGTTGCTTGACTAATTGCAAAATGTGAATGCCTAGAAAATAATGAAGGCACAGACGAAGGGGAAAAAAATCTGTCAGAGAAAGACAGAAGTACGTTTGCATGAAGTCTTTGTCTGACCATCTGATTACTGGCAAAACTATAGCAAACTTCTAAAAGTACTTTAACGGATTAACCGAAATGAAAAAGCTGCTATATAAATGCCTTGCTCTCTTCTCCCAATTCTAGTTATTACTGACAAGAAACTGGAAAGAATAGCAGTAATTGTATACAAACTGAAGGAGGTTTGTAAATTATTTCTGTTTTTTAATCATTTCTTAAAATATTTTATCTTATGCTCTTATATGCAAACCAAATGGTCTCATCTTATTTTACTCATAAGATGTTTTTGTTAAGCTCAGTGACATTTTTTCTAGGCCAGATAAAACGAAACAGGATTGGATACTCATTGGGAGGCTATTGCTGTATTTCCCTTGATCTGTCAGCACATGGTATTTATGCATTTGATAGAATATTGCTGATTTTAATCCACTGTATTTAATGTATTTTCATATCCAGCGACTGAGAGGTCACAGAGTAATGGGAATATTGACAGGTCTGGTTCTAAGCCCTCGGCCGTAAAGCGAGCTTTAATGACAAGCGTTTACAAAAGCTGGACCGATGGGAAGCTAATAGAGGTTGTTCTCCATTGAGCAGAGACCGAAAGAAAAATCTTGGTGTTGCAAAGGCGTTTACATGGATAAAAAGCGCCACTGTGTTTGCCGGGGTGGGGGGGGAGATATCTTCCTGCAAACCAGGCCTATTTTCTTCAAATAATCTCCAAGGATACAGCCTCTGCCAAGGTAGGATCTGATTACCAGTTGCAGGCCTCAGACCATAGCCATTATTGTTTTAACATTTCTGCCTTCCCCGTTATCTCAGCGGGAACCAGGCTGTATGGGCTGCCGTGTAACTTGACCTTGCTTGGAGATAAAACGACGGGTTAGCACACAGCAATTGCAAAGCCAGAAGCAAAAAGACAGTATTTAGAAAATAAATGAAGGAGCTGGCATGGTATGATTATGTGTAATGTTCTACGCTGTGCGGCATGGGTGGCCCGATGAACAGTTCCCGTCTACGAAACCCAGACAGAAACTTGGACTTGGTCATAGTTTCTCCATTTTTAACCTTGTCTGTGCAGAGATGCTGTGATTTTCATCACTAAGACACTAACGATGATGATTTCCTGCAATGTTTGCGATTATGAAAAAAAGGAAAGAAAAATGGAAGGAGAAAAGAAAGAAATCTACATAAATTTTTAGTGCTTTCGGTAAGCAAAATGGATAGTAAATCAGCAGAAAGAGCTGAATATGAATCTTTTAGGTCTTTGTTGCTGTATTACTACTGTCCTCTGAGCTTTCCATGCAACAAGCCAGTGAGCCCACAGGTCAGCAGCAATTAGGCATGACATGTCTTGAAGTGTCTCAGGGTTCCTGAAGAAAATAAATGCTCAGTGATTAAGCATTCAGTGTCTAAAAGCTGAAAAAAAGTGTAAAGGGAAAGAGAGATTCTGTTAGGATCAACCATGGATGCTCAGACTGGTATGACAACTGTACATCACGCAAGCGGTCATTGTCAAAGCCCAACCAAGCCACAGCTGCAAGGCCACGAGGTCCCAGCTAAATCATGGTGGAGGCAAAGTAAGTGATAGATTTCCTTCGGCTTGTCTCAACCACCACCTCATCTCACAGAAACAAAGCAAACCAAAACTCAGCGATGATTTCGTGAAGATTTCAAGCCAAGAGCAGTAGAACTGTGTTTTTTCATATCAGGCCATATGGCAGATAATAAATATCTGCGGTTCTGATTGCTGATAACTTCCTACATAGGCATGGGCAGAAAATACAATCTCTGTAATCAAGTTTCCTGGCAGATAATGCCACATCATTCTTCACACGTCCTCAGTCTCTCTCTCATATCTTCAGGTTATAAGCTCTTCAGAGCAAGTACCCTTGTGGTGCTCAGATCACAGTTAGAGCATTTTAGTGCTATTACAGTACGTGTCAGACCAGAGAGAGGAGTTGCAGCTCAGTTAGCTCGAGTTGGGTGGGACTTCTGGTTGTATCCTTGCCTTTATTTTGAATGGCTCCTGAAAATTATACAAGATTATGATTGAAAACACAACAAAACAACCTGTAGTCCCAGTTAGCTGTACTGATGTCAGTGGAGGGAACTGGTGCTTGTGAAGGGGTGGCTTATTTGCAGCTTTCTAAATCCCAGTTAGTTTTACCAGCTATTACTTAACAGGTAGCGGAATACATTTTGCATCTTGGACCTTTGGAGTCATTGAGACCAAACCAAGGATTAAGCTGCTTGGGCCGTCAACCCTGACTTTGCTCTGCAAACAGAAAAATTATGTACCTGCACCCACCTCAAAAAATGCTTGAGCTTCTCAACAGAAACAAAGAATTAGGTTGCATGCTGCGTTTGGAAAGCTTTATTTTCCTCGTCATTTTACCTTGTGCGAATTGTGTGTGCTCAGGGGTGACCAGAAAGCAAAAATCCCCAGAGAACAAACCAGCATTAAGTCTGGTTACAGCATCCCGCCACAGCTAAATGGTTCTTTTTTAACTACTTGACGGAAAAAAACCAAATTGACGCTCTTTGTGTTTTTTCCTCCTTCCAGACTCTGACGGCACCAGCTCCATTTGCAGACGAAACAAGCTGTCAGTGCCAAGCCCCCCATGAGAAGCTAACCATTGCACAAGCCCGCCTGGGAACACCAGGTATGTGTAGAGCGCTACGTCAGCAGGACCGTGGGCGCTCCCAAAGCACAGGCTCTCCCTTACAAACATCTGTCTGTCAGCGCTCCCTTGCGCCTTCCACTTGGAAGCAGAAAGGCCAGCCTGGTACCTGGTGCTGTCAGGTAATGGGGAAGAAAGCAGCAACTACAGGACCATTATCTTCTCTTAGAGAAACAACAAGAGAAAACATTTCAAGTTAGAGTTTGGTGTTTTCGTGGACGTCTGCGTGTTGGTCGGAAGGAAGGCTTGCCAGCCCACTCCAGCCAGCCTGAAAATGGTGTTGTGTAGTGGCTACCTCCTGGATTCTCTTCCCGTGCTGCCTCTGTATGCTGGAAAACTCTTCTTTCACTGATGTTCTTGTTGTACACATCAGACCTTAAGCGGCCTTAAAGGCCATTTGCCCTTTGCAAAGAAACCGTGCCCAATTTCTTTATCCGGACATTTGTAACTGGGCTGGGGGAAACGGGATGATTTCACATAAAGTCTGAAATACATACTTCAGCCCCCCTAAATTACAAGAGATTGTTTTTAAAAAGCCTTTGTTTACTTATTTGACTTACTTAAAATAAGCTTTTAAAGTATGTACACTTTATAGGGGTAGGCCACAGCTTCCCAGTCAGCTCTGCAAGGAACAGTGTTCTCCCATGGACCCTTGGATGTCCTGACAGCAGGGACATCTCTCTGTAGCCCTGAAGCACGGTCCATGGAGGTTGGAGCTCTGTTGCGCTCATCTCCGCTTCCTTTTGCTTGGAGGTGGCACAGCTGTCGGGCATGTCACTTGGTAAAGCAAGTCCTTTTTCTGTCCGGAGGCTGCTGCTGAAGATGTCGTACAGAAAGCAAGAGTTACAAGGGTGGTAGCAAGGGGATGGTGAGAAAAAGAAATGATAGGCTCGTTAGAAGAGAAGAGCTTGGGGGAAGTAAGAAAAAAGGGAAGTGAAAGGTTTATGTGGAAGGGGTAAGCAGTACATTTTTACAGCGGTAAGCTGTGGAAAAAAGAAAGTCACAGACAAGAGGGAAGGAAAAGGGAGATGATAGAAAAAAATAAGGAAAAAAATTTTAAAAATCCAGAAGGCAGAACTGACTAGAAAGGCAGAGAGAAAAGAACAAGACATATGGTGGAACTCCGAATGAGGCAGGAAGATGACATTTTTGCTAAATTAGAATATGGGCATGATGGATGATAATAAATAGGCTAAGCCTGAGAGAAAACGGCAGAGAGTACAGAGAAGAACAAGTAACGAGCAGGATAGAACACTGCGAGTTCACCCATGGTGCTTTTGAACATCAGAACGGGGGTCGCTCTCCGCAGTCATC
Source organism: Sagittarius serpentarius (assembly GCA_034782735.1). Taxonomy (NCBI): domain Eukaryota; kingdom Metazoa; phylum Chordata; class Aves; order Accipitriformes; family Sagittariidae; genus Sagittarius; species Sagittarius serpentarius. The sequence continues at coordinate 17,125,833 of JAVKLA010000058.1, forward strand.
TGATCTGGGAACACAAACCTGTCCAGTAGAATTCAGTGCAACTTGTTTGGGGTCTGAAAAATCACTATTGTGTTTCTTTCTCCACAGTTGACAGACCTGTCAGAGTGTATGCAGATGGGATATTTGACCTCTTCCACTCTGGCCATGCTAGAGCTCTTATGCAAGCCAAAACTCTATTCCCAAATAGCTACTTATTAGTAGGAGGTAAGAGCAGAGTTACTTATTGCGCTGGATTTTTGCTTCTGTGCTTCAGTATCAGAGAGTTATTGCTGTGCTTGCACCCCCAACTGTTTATACACTATGACTTTGAATGCTACTTTCACTCTGGGGGCTTTCTGTAGGCGATTTGCCTTGAATTACGTCTTACAATTGCACCAATTAAAGTAAAAGTCAAATTCTGCCCTCAGCACACAGGCACAATTCCCATTCTAGCTAAAGCAGGTGCCTGCATGACTCTGAGCTTAGAATAGCTCCGTATGAATAATTTACCTTTTTGAGTTATTCGCTCAAAATTGTTCAAAGATGGAGATGAGTGAGTGAGATCGACCGCTCATTTATTTCTGGCTCCTCGGTCCCTCCGCCAGGCAGGCACAGCCCACAGCCCCTGCCTGCCAGGTTCGTACTGTGTGTGCAGACCCAGCCTTCAACATCAGCAGAGAAGCTAAATCCGGCCCGTTCTCATTGGAGACCCAAATGTAGGTCATGATTTGAATGTTGTTTTCCGCTCCCACGTGCCCCCGGGCAGGTTACTTTCTTATCAGTTGGGTTGTTTTTTTTTTTTTTTTGCTCTGAATATCTTCTTTTTTTGCTGTGCTGCTGTCTAACAGCTCTTCAGCAATTGGTATGTGCCTGAGTCGTCCCCGGAGGGTGGTTCTTTCCTGCCTAGCTGGCTGTGCAAGCCCTACTCTCGTGAGGCCTCGTAAATGCATTTCGGTTCCAGTTTCCTTGCCCCTTTGGGGCTGAGATATGCCTCGCATAAACATTTCGCAGCAACATTCAGCCGCTCAAATATTTACAGCAGTGATGCTAAAGCGAATGTGAATGCAACCTTCAGACACTTTGTAAGATGCATTATTTTGCCTCTTTGTCCCAAATCGGTTGCGGGGGCGGGGGGGGGGG
>JAVKLA010000058.1:17131497-17214239 GCA_034782735.1 Sagittarius serpentarius
CTGCAGGGGGAGATCTGCTCCGGCGTGGGCCTCCCTGGGCTGCAGGGGCACAGCCTGCCTCACCAGGGTCTGCCCCAGGGGCTGCGGGGGAATCTCTGCTCCGGCGCCTGGAGCACCTCCTGCCCCTCCTTCTGCACCGACCTGGGGGGCTGCGGGGATGTTTCTCTCACATGTTCTCACTCCTCTCCGGCTGCGGCTTCTGCCCCCCAGCACTTTTTCCCCTTCTCAAATCTGTTATCCCAGAGGCGCTACCACCGTCGCTGACGGGCTCGGCCTTGGCCAGCGGCGGGTCCATCTTGGAGCCGGCTGGCACTGGCTCTGCTGGATGTGGGGGAAGCTTCTAGCAGCTTCTCACAGAAGCCACCCCTGTAACCCCCCCACTGCTACCAAAACCTTACCACGCAAACCCAGTACACACCCTAACAGTAGGTACTGCTGACTTCAGCAGAAAGATTAACTTTGTAAAACCACAAAGGATGACCTTGGCTGAATTCCTGCCATAACCCCCAGGAAACCATTCAGATCCATCATGAGAGTCCCATCTGGGTTTTTCAAACAATTTTAGGGTGCTCGACTAAGAGCGTGGAACGGATGAAAAGGAGTTTAGTTCCCACAGCAGCCCAGCCAACTTCAGTCGTTTGTTGATAACCGCAAACTGATGACTCCTTGACACAGCTCAGTCCTGAATACGGGCAAGCACAGGCAGCCTTCAGGAGTCATTAGGATCCACTTCTGATTTGCACTGAGGGTTCTTTTCCCTGCACTGGCAGGGGGTTTAAATCGGTACCAGGGTAATTAATTTGCTATGACTATTTAGCAGTTTGGCTGACTACCATATTACACTGAACGCAAACACACTGGTCTTCAAGAGTCTGTGTATCTTCAGTTGAAGGAAGCTGAATTAAATCTGAGGAGATAATGCTGCGCCACTGTTTGCCAGCAGCAGCTATCCTAACACAGTGAGCAACGCGGGAGGAGGAACTGATCATAGCTTTCTTCTCCTGCTCCCTGGAGGCACTGCTTTGGAGCCTGGCAAATCCATCCTCTTCCTGGTCTACATAAACGTGTATATTGGAGGCTTAAAAAAATTCCAGAGCAACTCTGCCTGGCAGTAGTTTGTTGTGCAAATTGACCTTCCCAAGCTATGCAGTGACAGCAAACGACCAGGTATTGACCTGATCTGAAAGAATAAGCTTTTTATAGCAGCAGTTCTTAATCTTTTTCCACTTGCAAACCTCACTGTGGTGTCGGACTCACAACCCTCCTTCGGGAACTGCTGTTCTGCAGTTTCAGAGCCAGCACCAGCTTACTTCACTAGCCAATGGAACAAAGGTACCTCTGGTAAGGACAGGTCACCAGGGGACATACGGCATACGCGCTGGCCAGGCAGCTGTTTTGCTTTTCCTCTGTAAGGTGCTGAGTGTACAGGACACCATGACAGGAGCCCTTGGTGTCACTGCATCGTTACCAGACTGAGCTGGAGAGGGCCCAAACCTGGCACACCCTTCTCTGCTGTTGTTGGGCACGGGTGCAGTGTGCACGCGTCCTGCCGAGAAGTTCAGACTTTGCAGAACAGAGTATGGATTCACAGCTTCAGGGACACTGTCCTGTGTCTGTCGCTGCTGGAGAAGTGACTTCAGTCTTTTACGGTTCAATTTTGTTACGTACAAACCAGGAATAACGCTACCTTATTTTTGAGATCTAGTGCTGTAATAGTCCTAGCACTCCAGACCAGCATTATTACAATAGCGATTTTCCCCTTTCTCCTAGGGGTTTTTGTTTTAAATAGACCAATGCACTTGTGCATTTTCCTTAGTTCCGGTACTCCCATTTTCCCACATCAGGTTGCTGGGGAGCACAGAGCCAGATGGGAACTGTGGAGCTCCTTGGGTAGATTCCCATGGGCTCCCGTTTCCCCACTCCCTTCAGGGGGTGGGAGGGCATGTGGACGCCGGTGAGCTGGGTAACGGTGCGCCGACTGAACCTCTGCACGTCTGTGAACAATTAGTTTGGAAAACGTGCATCAGTCCAGCACAGGAAGCATAGGAAAACAAAATCAATGACTAAAGGTAATGTTCTCATTCATGGCTTTGTGCATCTACTTGAAAACAATTCCGCTTTTGGCTTAGCAAGGGTAGGGTTTGGATTTTGTTCATGTATTCTTGTAGCTCCTATCTATAAAGGCTTCTGGCTCAGAGCGGGTTTCACTGCTTCCAAAAGTAGTTTCCTGAGTGACTGCTGCAAGCCTGAAAAGCGCGATCAGGGAAACCTCTCTGCTCATGATTAGAAGAACCTATTTTTTAGCAGAATTTTAATTAGAGATCAGAAAGAAAAAATATCACGTAGCGTTTAGTCACAAGAGGCTGCTGAGCTTCTTGATCCTTTTCCAGATCTTTTTCTAACCCTGTGAAATCAGCCAACAATGCCTGCCTACTTCAAGTGAACGCGTGAGGATTAATTTGCCAGTAGCTACAGCACCCTTTTAAGACAAAGCACTACTTTTTTTCTAAAACCATTCCCAGTCTTATCTCACAGCTCGCTCTCATCAGCAGCTTGATGTTGCAATGACATATACGTGATAGGAGTAATTTTTTGTAGCCCTGAATATCTGCTAAACTAAGGTGTGCTAGCACTCTGCTTTTATTGCCTTTGCGACTTGCATTAACGGTTCAAGTGACCCTGTCTTGATGAGGAGCAATTAAAAAGCAATATATACCTCAGCTGTGTTGAGGAAAATACAAGCAGTATTAATAAATGGCCCGTTTTCTTAGGGATCTGTCGGAGCAGGGAGAGTGGTTATGCAGCCGCTGACGAGGCCGGGTGGACATGAAAGCGGGGCTGTGGAGACCGATACCCTCAGTCCCCATGGTATATCATGCTTGTTCGCGCTATCATTACGCTTCACCTTCCTGTTACAAGCTACTGGCACCTCCAGGGTGCTTCCCAGTTCTTGTAACCCATCTTCTACCTGAAGGCGCTTCCTGGCCTTGGCCAAGGCCAGAGGCCTGTCTGTCGTACTCGGCAGAACAAAGACGGTCAGACGGTGCAGCACGGGAGCGGAGGGGAGAGTGGAAATACACGGGAGAGCAGCAAATGGCCTTTCGACAGCGGGAGCGGAAGCCAACCCCCCTCCGCTGTTGTGTCTAACATTAAATGAGGGCTACGCTCGTGGAAAGAACAGCTCAGTGAATTGCCACAACTGCGAGGTTTAGCTTTCCTGGTTCGGGGGCCTTTGCCAGTCTAATAACTTCCACATCACGCTGACACTGAGGAGAGGGCAAGTTTCAGCCTTTCTGAAGACCTGAGGAAAAATGAATAGTATAGGAACCTAGTGCGCCTTCCCTAAGCTCGCACAGGAACAACAGGAAAGAACTAGGAATAAGACAGGCAGAATTGCAAGTCTCTTACCTTCGGTCAGGCATTTCTGTGTTCATCCTCAGCTACCTGCCGCAGCGCCTGGTCCTGCCGTGCTTTCTCAGAGGGCTTTCTTTTCCCACTTTGCTCAGGAATGTTCGTACCAACGCAGAGAACCGAAGGTATCTCCACATCAGATATCATCACAAGGATCGTCCGGGACTACGATGTGTACGCCCGGCGCAACCTCCAACGAGGATACACCGCCAAAGAGCTGAATGTTAGTTTTATAAATGTAAGTACACCGATCTGCATTTGCTTCTGAAGCACCCTCTCCTAGGACTCTGAATGTAGAGTAAAAGTTAAAGGAGATCTTCCTCCTGCTGCTTTTAAAATAGCTGGGAAGAACCTAATTTAAAAGAAACTGGTAAGCTGAGGGTAGTTTTAATTGCTCCTATTAATTATCAGCTTCGTTTCCATCTTACGCTTTCACGTTTTTAACAAAGCTGCTGCTTCCCCTTCGTCCTTGAGCTGTAGGTGACTTAATGACACACTAGGAAGGAGCCCACCCTCCCACTGCCGGCTTCTCAGCCACTCACCCGGGACACGATTTCTTTCTTTATTCCCGTTGTGAGAAGGCAGCACAGAGAGCAAAGATATTGATAACCAAATTTTCTCTACAATGCGACAGCATAAAAAAAAAAAAAACAACCCAGCCGCTGAGCAGTGAGATTACTAGAAGCAGCTGAAATGGTTTTTAAAAGACAAAGAAGTGTTTTAGGAAGCGGGTACGTAAATGATGCTGAAGAGATCAGAAGCCACAACAGGTAGGGCAAGAGCACCATTTGAAAGGCTGGCTCAAATTACTCAGCTTCCCCGTACGGAACTGCACCTTCCCCTACCACGAGGAGTAAACACTTAAGAGAAAGGAAAGTTTACTTTCCTTCATTTTCTGTTTCAAGTCTTAAGGCCTCGAGACAACCCACATAATTGAAATCTCTCTTGTGACTGGGCTGGCTCACAGCGGGACTTGCCACCTCCTTCCCTGGAGCTGGGAAACCCCCTGGTGAAGGACTCAGTTGTGTCACTTCATGAGGGTTTCGTTTACTTGTTTCTTATTTTGAAGTCTGGCAGATAGATCACAGAGCATAAATATTTATGTCACTGTGGGGTTTTTTCAGTCTTCTACACCTCTAAAAAATCCTGCTTGTAAGTACTCCACCCGGAAGGATCAGTATTGCAAATACCCGTTAAATTAAGGAATGCTGGATGCCTTGGGGGTTCTCAAATTTAGCCTTTAGCAGATGCTTCCCCCCGCCTCAGACACTGATGTATCCTGAAGTCCCTCCTGGCATTTGGTTATTTAGCTTACAGTAATTTAAATGCAGAAATAGGCATTTGCGCCACAGACTGTGTTTCAAAATTAAAACCACGGGATTTCACCGAGGCAGAAGAGCGCGGGTTTCCTTGTTAAAGGAAGAGCTAGTCACCTGTTAGGTGCAAAGGGCGTTTGGTTTCTTTGGACCTTGAGGATTTTGTTTGGCCTTGCAGCTGACAAAGACGGTTCTTCTAGTGATTCACAAGCTAGAATAAAACCCACCTTAGCACTAAACAGTATTTGTTTTACAGGTAAATTCAAGCGCTCGTTAAATGAAGTTCTCAGGAAATGAAAAGCTGAGAGTGGCTGTGCTTCTACAGAGACCATTACACCTTCAAGGGCACAGCGTTAGTTAGCTGGCTGTACTGTACGTTTGCGGAGCACCAAAGTGTTTCAAGACAAAAGCCCTTTAACCCTGAAGTATTTTAGAAGCTTGGCCCGAGAAGAGCTCGCTAACATTATCTTCTCTGTCCCTCTCTTTTTTCTGTGTGACTTGGCAATTAGGAGTTTGCTCTCCTTCCTGTGAAGTTTGCTGGCCACAAGCCGCTGGGCTACGCATGTCTCTGTTGCAGCCAGAAGCTCCTGTATTAGCCAGGCTTGGAGGTGAAGAGGGTTTTCCTTCTGCTCTGCAGAAATCCAACCGAAGAGACACTTTGGTCCCGGTTAACACCCAGGCTGGCAAGTCAGCAGTGGGCTGCGTTTGCTAGGAAAGCCAGGGAGATGTGCCTTCTGCTTCCCGCTGAGTTTGAGCCGTTAATTCCTCGCTTGTATCCCTCACAAGATTCACGTAATTTGCAAAGTGCATTCAGCTTGAAAATATGGAAAGATTCGTGTAGTGGATTAAACACAGTAATCACGCAAGACAGTCTTTTCAGTATGTACCTTCTGCGCTTCGTTCCACAAATGTTAAATTTGCATTTATAAAAATAACGGGGGAATAGTTAACCAAGGCCATATGTATTAGGAAACATTAATGCAATTTTTTTCTTCTTCTCAACTGTCAGTGGCTGATTATTTCAAAGTCCCTATATATTAATCTCTGTCCACACTTTTAAAACAGGAGAAGAAATACCGCTTTCAAAACCAAGTGGACAAAATGAAAGAAAAAGTCAAGAACGTGGAGGAAAAATCAAAAGAGTTTGTTTACAAGGTGGAAGAGAAGAGCCATGACCTCATTCAGAAATGGGAAGAAAAGTCCAGGGAATTTATTGGCAACTTTTTAGAGCTGTTTGGACCCGACGGAGCCTGGGTAGGTATTCTGCCATCCCAGGAAGTCTGAGTGGTTTTATTTCTCCTCTGTAACACAGATCAAGAGCAGATTCTTTTGCTGCAGTCTTTGATTTGAAAGCCAGCACAGTAGGATAACGCCAGACCTGCTTGCTGAATCCGGTAATGCATGCCAATACTGCAGCGGGAGGATTTGCCACTCTGGCTGTTGCTTCTTTGCGATAATTTCCGTCTTTTGTGAAGGTGCGATGCTGAATGCGACACTGCATTCAGTAGAGCTGCATAACGGCAGCACATCAGCAAACAGGCTAGTACGGTCTGTTCTCCCCATTAGCGCTAAAAGGGGTGTCACGCAGGCAGCAGGGAGGAATGACACACGGGAGGTGGTGAGGGAAAGAGGACCATTGGAAAGTTTTTCAGTAGTTCTCTTCATGCGCTGTACTCAGCAAAAGAAGGTGACAATTTTCTAACTTCAAAGTTCCAAGAAATGATTTTAGGTGTCGAGTGGCCAGGCTCGTCTGACTGGCTGCAGGGAAGGCTCCGGTGAAACGGAAGCACTTCCAAAGCTCCCTCGGTACGTGCTGGCTCCGCGGAGCCCATTTCCCAAAGGTCCCCAGGTGCCTTGGAAAGGCAGCTGAGAGTCTGCGACAGCATCCTTCTGGGGAGAAGCCCCAGGGCCTTACCTGCTCAAACCAAAGTCGTGCACTGGGCCAGTGGTGACACTTTAAAGCCCCAAAAGATTCCCAGCCCCCATCTCTCAGTTCTGATAGCTTGCCAAACCTTGAGAAGCTTTGTTTTCTTGTACTACTTCCCTTTGCTACATTGAAACCAGCAGCAAAGCTTAATTTGAACGTAGCATTTATCATTTGTTTGAACGGACCTTCTTAGACCTTCCGAGACGTTCCCGTTGGGCATCAGTCCTTTCCCAACAAGCTCTCTGCGCAGCCGTCTTCTGGTGAGAGCCCAGGCCCCAGCCAGACCCTCCAGTACAGGCATCAGCTTGGACGTGCTGCTCGAGTTGCGAGCTCCGAGGGAAGCTTTTGCTCGGTTCGAGGAAACGTGAGCAAGCACGGAGGAGAGCAGCGAGCACTGCAGGGTGATCTGAGGGGCGCAGAGTAAGAGCTAGACAAATAATCCCACAGAACAGCGGGATGCTTCAGAGGTGCATTTTCAGACCGCGGCATGCAGACAGTCGGGCAGCTCCCTCCTCGCTTGAAAGCAGACCCTTCGCAAGAGGCTTGTGCAAAGCTTTAACTGCTCACGGATTGACAGTCTGAGGCAAAATGTCAACAGAGGCAGCAAGCCAGAAAAAACAGTTTAGGACGAGCATGAAGCAGATACTACCGGAATATTTTTAAAGAGCCAACAGACACGTAATGTTCTCTCAGGTCACTCTTACCCGTCCATAAGTGAACAACTTCCCATCACAAAAGGTACCTTCTGTTGAAAGGATCTCAGCAGAGGTTTTGTTTATAAACAAACCCTCAGGAAGAGTCACAGACCCCTGGTGACTTAAGCAGCCTACATCACAGCCGTGTCACAACTCGGTGCCACCAAAGCACGCAGTACCTGCCTCTTACTGGACTTCTCATCTTTTCTCTGCCATGACTTGCCCTGTTGATTAGCACTCAGTTGAGAAAAGCCTAGAATTAGGCTGTGGGGGCTTCAGAACAGAGACTGCATCTTTATAATCCCTGGAAACGTTCAAGGCCGGGCTGGACGGGGCTCTGAGCAACCTGATCGGGTCGAAGGGGTCCCTGCTCACCGCAGGGGGGTTGGACCAGATGGCCTGTGATGGTCCCTTCCAACCCAAGCCGTTCTGTGGTTCTGTGATTCTGTGATTCTATAATCTCCTTATAGCTGCGTCTGTCCCATGCAAAGGCAGGTGCTCTCTGAGTAACACCGCTCCCAGCCACATCAACAAATAGCTTATTTAGCGATTTGTTCACTGACAGTATCATTTTCCTTGGGGAGGGGAAGAGGAGGGTAACTCTTCTGATGAAAAGCCCAGGTTTACCTGCATTGACCCCATCCACGTGAAGCCACCTCGCTTAAGTTACTCTCCATAGAGCTTGGCGAATGTTTCCCATGTGGGATGATCCTATGGCCACAGGTGCTGAATAAAATTAAGGCTAACAGAGCACGTGAAACCCACAGGAGGTGAGATGAGTTTGGCCGTGCAGAGAGAGGAAAAGAATTTAAAAGCCTTGATCCCATTCCCCGGCTCTACCCACACAACACTGCACACTGGTGGCATTTTTAAAAACCCTTTCCTGATAAAACATTTTACCAAATTCGGTTAGAGAAAAGCTGCTCTGCAAAGGTCTTCTAGGAGCTGGGGGTGGCCTCCTGATTCCTGAGTTAGTGTTTGACCACAGAGTAGGAACTCTGGTGCAATCACAGAGACCTTTGCTAGGAACAGGGAGTGAAATCTCCTCACAGTGTTGTAGGCAAAGCATCAGTGACAGCCAGCCGAGAAGTGGTGTGGCTTTTTTTTAAGATCAGTTTGAGCCTTGGCAACAGGAAAGACTTTTAAAACAACGATAACTTGCTATTAGTGTCAAAACTGTTATTAACGTTAATTTGCCTTATCACTGTTAGTTAGATACTGCTTTTAATGTTGACATTAAAAGTACAGGAATCGTTATGGGCATGCTGGATTCCTCAATGAGTAATTTGCATACCATTAAAATGCTATTATTATTTCACAAATAATTATTATAATACGCTTTATGCTAGCATCAATTTTCTAAAAGTAAGGGCCATGTAACCCACAAAAAAAAGCCCGTTTGCGAAAAAGGTCAAACGTCAGTTTTCAAATGTCAAGGTGTCTGTAATTCATTGGCAATTTTGCCCACCTGTGCAATCCCCTGTATGGACTTTTTCCTGTGCGAGTATCACAGAGGGGTCAGAAACAACGATTGACGTGGCGTGAAACTTTTGTTCCGGCCTGAGAGAGGACCGCCGCGCAGCCCGGCAGAGACGCCGCTCCACGGAAGCGGAAAGCAGCGGGGTTCGTTCCACCCCCTCTCGGACACGTACAAGCAGGCAGCTGCTCTTCAGGGCAGCGGCGAGAAAGCAAGGCTCACAGGGCAGGATTTCTCTGCCAGGCTCCCTCAGAAGTGTCCCTTCAGACGAGGTGTCCCTACAAAGGGCCGGCTTCCCTCTACTCAGTGCACAGAGGGAGTCGGCGATGGTTGCACTGGGAAACGGCTGCATCACCTCAGACATCCGCGGGGGCTCCGATAAACCTTACAGGTTGCAGCTAGAACCCAGGGACGGCGTTGAGGCCACACTGCACGTCCGCAGCCTAGACCTTGAAAGAATCGGCAGCTCAAAAGCAGCAGTCCTCCGCAACGCCCAGCTGGCACTTGTTTTGTACAGCAAAGAAGTATCAACGTGTAAGCAATAAAACTCAGAAAGAGGCGAAATGTTTTTGCCCAGTAGCAAGTTTGCCAACGGCAAAGCGTTATCTCCCTAAACTGGTTGGGTGTACCGGAAACTGGCTTGAACCAAGGTTTTGAAATTATTTTCCTGCTTCTGGTAAAGGTCCAGAGCGTACCCAGCCCTGTCTAACCCTCCGGCACTTCAGGGAAGCCATTAGAATCACAGAATCATAGAATTACCTAGATTGGAAAAGACCTGTAAGATCATCTAGTCCAACACTCGTTCGACTTCAGCAGCACCCAACGGCCCGAGGAGCAGCCCCCCCTTAGGAAGACCTTGCCTGCGAAGGGCACGACTTACTGCCCCTGCTAGAGCACAGCTGGAGGGGAAGAGCCATTCTGGAGGCGGGTGAATTACACCACCTCCTCCTCCTGCAGCGGTTGTGGTTTTGGCCAACAACCCGATGGTTACGGCACTAATGCAGGAGGCAATGTGGACTGGCCGGGCACTTACCCTGCTGAAGGTGTGAGCGCAGCAGCTTGCTCAACAAACTCTTTGCTGAAGCAGGGACCGGGAAGAGCAGGTGTCCTACAGCCTTAGCAGGAAGGTGGGATTCTCCTTTCCATCCCTGGCCCGTGTGGCCCAAGGTACAGTCAAGTACCCCCTACCAAGTGGGATACTGGCCAAGCTGGGCCACTTCCATCTCGCCCAGCAGGGGTACCACAGCACCACAAAGCACCGCAATGTCACCGAGGTTTTTGAAGTGGCCGGTAAGGTGCCAGGGGCAGGAGGGAGTCAAAGTGTTTTGCTTGGCCAGGAAAAAGATACTTCATATCAAACATCATTTCTCCTGTTGGGGGTTATCTTCAGTGAGAGGATGCAACAGACTAAGTCAAGCCAACAAAACCTTAATTTCTGTGATCTAAAGAGAAATTTTGCACTCCTACCGCTGAATTCCAACAGGCTCCAATGGGGCTTTGCCAGCCCTGATGACATCCTCGTGGCTCTCCGCAGCAGAAACCCTCCCCCATCCAACTGTTTCCTGGCACCATTTATCAGGAGCAACCACCATCTGCCGACTACTGAGATGTGAGGAAGTCTTGACTATTCTGGACCTAGCAGTAGCGCAGGGGTAGGTTACACGCCGTGGGTCTTTACGGGCGTCGCTCAGTGGGGCTGCAGGCAGGAACTGTTACGTCATTCCGCGCTGCAGCGACGTCCGGGCTCTAAAACTAAGTTAATAAAGGCCAATGTGCTAAAGGTATAAATTGACGAGGGAGCTGGCAGGGGAACAGTTAAGTTTGGTATTTGTGCTTGATCGTTAACCCCCCACCCCGGGATTAGCAAATACCAGAAACCTGATGGGAAAACCTAGCATCTGCCCCTCCGCTGGCAGGGAATACCGAGTTTCGAAAAGGGGGAGGAAGAGCAAGATGGGCAGCCACATGCTCCTTGGCTGGGAGGAAGCTCATCACGGAGCAGAGTCGCTGCAGCGGGAAGGGGAGGAGGAACAAAACCAAAACTCAAGCTGAGAAACTCTGTGGACTGCAGCTGCCCACGCAAGCAAACCCAGAATACATTCTGCAGAAGTATTTTGCTCTCAGACCTGAGCGGCAACTTAACTTTGTCCGGGCTGGCTCTTCCGTTCCAGCCGAGCATCGCTTGCGATCCGACTCCCGGTACTCCAGCCAAGCTTGAGACTTCTCGTTCCTCGTCCCCAGGAGGAGCAGCGAGGCCCTCGCATTCGGTGTTTTCCACGGGAAGGCTGCAGCAGCCCCGCAGTACGTGCCAGATCTCCTGTAACCCAGCCCGGCAGCCTAACGCAAGGCCGCGCAGGCGCTAGCCAGTAGCAGGATTTGCCTTAGTGGAGCGGATTGCGTGACTGAAAAGGTGGTCTCTTCCACGCCACCAGCTCTGGCAGGCCTCCCCTCAGCTTTACAAAGCAAAAAACGACAATAAAGCCCAGAGCAGAACACAGAGCCTGCACGTGTTTCTCTTGTCAGCAAAGACACCTGAATTCTGACGTTCCCACCCCGAGTCTAAGGGTTTGGGTGGCGCCTGCTCCAGGTAACTGGGGAAGTGGCCGCCAGTGTCTGGCAGGCTCGGGGCTGCCTCCCTTGGGAAGGGAAGGAGCAAAAAAGGCTGGGCCAGCCAGGAAGCTCGGCAGGAGACGGGTGGTCCGTCCCAAGCACCAGCACGCTAAGAGGAAAAGGCCCTGGGAACAAGGGACGTTGGGAGTTCAGGCAGAAAACTGACTTTTTGAGACAGAGCGTGACCAACACATACCAAAAATCCAAAGGGAGTTCCGCCTAGCTGGCTTAGGACAATACACGCAGTATTCTCACACTCGGGGTGTCCGATCTAAGAAAAAAACCTTGTCATGTAGACAACCAGGTTGTTACGAGCACAGCAGAAGAGGCAAAGGCTAAGTGTGGGCTGAACTGGCCGTGCTTCAGCGCAAAAGTCTCTCCTCTGTCTCCCTGCTCTCTCCCCAGGTGAGAGGCGCAGCGCAGCGCGGCCCCTGCCCGCCCACAGACAGACCTTCCCCTCTGCGCGTTACTCAAAGAGCATCTTTTCCCTTTGCTTTTGCAGAAGCAGATGTTCCAGGAACGAAGCAGCCGAATGCTCCAGGCTTTTTCTCCCCGGCAGAGCCCAAACAGCAGCCCGACGCGAGGCCGTTCTCCGTCCCGTTCTCCATCACCACCCTGGGTCTTCAATAAAGCCTCCCCTCCCTCTTCCCCAAAAGCTGCCTCTGCCTCCCTCAGCAGCATGAGCGAGGGAGACGAGGATGAAAAGTAAAACAAAGATATATTTTTTTAACCATGAGACAGAAGAACAAGCCGTGAACTCAACCGCTGGATGGGGAGAAGCGTGAGGAACATCTGGGGTATCTCTTGTCAGCAGGGAACGTGCTCTGGGGAGAAGATGCTAAGAACAGACTGGAGCACAGCAAGGGACATCTCAGGAAGAGCCTATCCCATCCCCGCTCCCTCGCGGTGCCTGGAGGCCCTGCCGGCAGTGCTTGCCAGACACGGTACCGAGGACTGACAGAAAAACATACACCTTTGTGCAAGTTCCTGTCCATGTCTTGCTGCTTACGGCTGCTGCGGCCGGGCCGGGTCGGCGGGGAACTCCGCACCGAGCAGGGCTGGCGGCTCCCGATCCGGACCCGGCACGCAGGCATGCGACGGCTGCGGCCCCTGGCTGGAGAAGATGCAGCTGTACCGGACCCTGCTAACCTTGAGCTCTTCTGGCGCGTGAAGAAATGGCATTGCTGCAGCAAATGCCTTCAGAAACGGGAAATAAAATCTTACTTTTTTTTCTTTTTGAATGAAATCTGCCCCAAACCATACCAGTGAAAGGGAGAGCTCTCCAGCTGAGTTGGTGGAATTCTATTTAATGTATTCAAGCTACTGAATGCTGCTTGTTGACCAAGCCTCTGTATGGGGTGTATGTAAAGAGTCAGGCTGCATTTGCTTTATCAGACCGCTCTCCGTGTTCCTAGTGCCTGAACAGCTACCCAGTAACTTCTGTTTTGCTCCCTGGCTTTGCACTTCGGAGGAAAGAAAGTAAATGAAAACACAGCCCTAGCTGGAACGTGTCGTTGTAGGAAGTAGGTAGTTTGAAGATGCTGGTGATTTTTTCCTGGTGAATTCTAAAAAACACAGGTAGGATCCCGAGGCCTGGGGACGTGGCCTCCTAGGAAACCCCACTGCTCCCAGCTACTGTCACCAGAAGACGAGCACAACAGTGCTGCTGTCCTCACGTGCTGCTCAGGCAGTTAAACAAATTCCTCATCAAACTCTAAACAAGATGCGTTCACAGACACCCTGCCCCCGCAGGGGTCCCGAGGCCATTCCTCTACCCTAACGCAGAGAAAAAGCTGGAAAAAAACAGAAACTTTTTAAACAGGGTTAGGCATGGGGGTTTTTCTTTCTCCGTCCACGACACCCGCACAGCCCCAAGCAGAACCACAGGAAGGGCAGCACGCGTGAAGCTTTCCCCTCCCCTCGACGCGCTAGCTGATCTCCTTCGCAGCCTGGCAAAGCCAGACCTGCCTGGCGTCCGGCCCCACCGCCCCGTCCCTCGGCTGAGCGCCTGGTGAGGCGGCTGCAGACTTGCAGGACTTCTGAGCACGGGGGACCCCCAGCCCCAAAGGCTGCCCTGCCCCACCGCTCAGAAAGCCCCAGGAAACACCCAGCCGCCGTCACCGTGGCAGGGCTGCGAAGCGACGATACCATTTTGCTCCCAGGCTCGCCCGGCGAAGCCTGCCTCGGTGCATGAGCAGGTTTGCGGCTCTCCAGCCCAGCGCCAGCAAGGGAGAAAAGGGTGCCGGTGCCTGCCCGTCCCGCCGGCAGGCTGCCGGCCGCAGACCCCGGGCAGGGGGTCGCAGCAGCGAAACCGCTGCTGTGCTGTTGCTGCCTGGAGTTGCAAACCCATGGGGACACGCCGGCTGCTGCTGCGGGCTGGTTCCCTGCGCAGGCGGCCCAGGAAAACGCTGGGAGAGGGAGGGCTCTGAGCAGCACTTGGAAAAAAGAACTGGGGAACAAGATGCCCGAGTGCCCGAGCACAGGGGTGGGGGTGTGCTGGCAGCAGTGTCCCCCCGCCCCCAGCTACTGTCCTCCCATCGCCCAGTGAGCTAGGTCAACTCCTTTCACACCTTCCCTTCCAGATCCCTTTCCAGGCCGGGGAGTTACAGACCCTTGTACCAGGCACCAAATTAGCCCCACGCTCTGCTCATTCCCTACAGCTTTCATCCCTCCCCCCGCTACGGGGGGAACCGATTTTTCTTTGGGAACATTTTGCCAGGCACTTCCCGGACTACCACAAGACCGAGTGCACGGTATCTCGTGGCTTGCTTTCTCCTCTGGAGCCAAGCTGGTCCCTTCTTCACAGAGCTGCAAAAAGAGAGGAGCGGGGATCGGGGGGGGGGAGGGGGGGGGTGCAAAGGGAGAGCCGCAGCTCCTTCAGCTGCCGCCAGCTGCGTGCCCGATGGGACAATGCAATTAAGACCTTTCTCAGCCTTAGGCAACCTGTTACTGTAATTTCATACCTGGGATGCACTTACTCGTTTTTCTGAACCTTTGCAAGTCTTAAGTCCTCCCATCACAAACCCCTCCTCCACCCCGGGAACCGTCTGCTCTCGACTGGTGCTGTCCATACCACGAGCCATGTCCAAATGCAAATGGTGGTGGGCGGGTTTTTGGTGTTCTTGGCTTTTACCATTTGGGGTTTTTGTTTGTTTGTTTGTTTGAATTTCATAGCGCTTACTGTTCAGCAGCCCTTGTTCAGCGGTTTGAGTGGAAGACAGCACCACACCTCGTAAACAGGAACTGGAGAAAAACTCACCCGTGACCTCTTCTTAACAGGAGGCGTTTCTCAGAGTCACAGGTAGCTACCCAGCGACAAAGCCATATACTGTACCAGGCACCCGTTTGCATTTAGGATATCAATAAGCTGAAGCCTTTGCCCTGCTGGTACAGACAGTAATATCCACGTGCTGTCTCCAGCAGACCAGAACCTCCCTGTCTCTGGACAGGTGGAGGGCAATTTTGCACTTCTGAGTCACAGTTGGGTTTTATTTTTCACGAGTGTTGCTTTAATTCCGTCCTGTTTATCAGCCAAGCTCCACGTGAAAAATAAACAGTGTACAACAGATACTGCTGCCTCTCACCTTCATTTTATAGCACCTTTGGACACATAAAGACAACCCCCCCCAGTGCTTGTTATCCCCATCCTTTGTACCCCTGGGCTTTACGCCGATCCCCTCCCCCGCACCAAACCGCCACCAGAGCAGCTTCGCCAACCTGCCCCCCATGCTGCCGCTCGAGTTCGTACTGCTGCCCTCCGCTCCGACAGCATCGCCTCTCTCCTTGCTTTCACCCCCATTTTTCTGGCTGCAAGGCAAAGGTGGGGAAACGCTGCCTCAGCGGGGAAGGCTCAGCGTTCGACACCAGCAAGTTTGAGACCTCCCTTAGCCTCTGCCCCAGCGCAGCAGGATCGGGAGCCGCTATTTTAAGTCTTAATTCGAAGTGGAAGAACAGAGGCAATGGTTTTGCAGCCCCCCTGCTCCTGCAACCCATCCCCAGCAGCAGCAGGAGCGATGCTTTCCTGTGTGCCAAGGCGGTGTGCAGCTGCGGCAGATTTATGCAAAACTGCAGCAGCAAGCCTGAACCACAAGGACAAATCCTGACACTGGCCTTTGGATGCGACTCTTCCTCCGGCAAAGTCAGTCCGATGCCCAAGTGTTCCTGCTTTGCTCTTTCCCTTCTGTCCTTTCTGTAAGAGAGGAGTTATTACTGCAGCAGCTGTAGAAAAGACTGTTTATTTATTGAACAGTCCAGCGTGGCAGAGAAACTATTGAAAGGCACGGAGTCCACACCAAAATGCTCCCCGGTAATACAAGCTTTATTACTTAAGATGGATACGGGGCTGTTTTCAGCAGTGTCTTGCATCACTTGGGAGACAACACGAGACATCCTCGTACTCTCCCAGGAGCGGGAAAGTCAGCCCGGCTGCAATCCCGCTTCGCTTCTGCCGCGGAGCTGCCCCCGCAGCCCTGCGGAGAGGGACCACGTCTGCCCGACGCCGGCCCCACAGCCTCGCTGCCTTTTAGGTGCCGGTTCTGCGCACACATACGCCTGCGCGGCTGACAGCTCTCCGGGAAGGGACGACAGGGACCCTCGTTCACGCACGCCTCGTCTAAACACAGGGGCAACGCGAGCCCATCACCGAGTCGGGCCTTCCCAGGCCAGGTGACACAAAGCAAGAGCTGCAGCACCCTGGGGTGGCTTCTCCCTCTACTGCAAACAAGGACTGTGTTAGATTTGGAAAAAAACTTTAAATCCAGTAGTATGCCCTGCAAAGCATTTTCAATTTTGTAACCGGCATTTCATTGCACTGTAGAAACCCTGAAAACACTAGCAAAGAGCACGAGTGGAGGTGGTTGGGAAGTCCCCACTGTAAACTGGTATGAGCTCATATAAAACAGGTGGGTAGGAGAACGTTTGACACGTGACCCAAAAAGCAGAGACGAATTTCTGCAGTACAAGGCAGAGCTCTTGCGCCGGCGCTTGTGAAACATCTACAGTATTTCCTTAAATTCTTCCATCGTTTAGGCATGAAATAGAACATCGTGTAAGCTCACTCACAGGGATGATTTAACTCAAAAGGCTCAAGAAAGGTAAATCAAACTTTTAAAAAAAAAACCCCAGATTATAACTTTGTGTGTATATTAAAAACTATTCCCAAATACTGTTAGGGACATAATTCTCAAGAGAAAGAAAATACTCAGAATAGCACAAAGCAGAACTGACAGCTGGAAGTTGGACAAAGTTAACAGCAGGAAACAGGCATTTCAAATAAAGCTACGAGAAAACTGCAGAGGAATCCTCACTTCTTAAGAAGACCGGCTCAGAGCTGGGACCATTTATCAAGGATACAGCTGTAATAAATCCCTAGCACTGCCCGTTCTGCTCTCTCCTGAATGCTGCTGCTCTCCTCGTCCACATAGCTTTCCCTTTCACGTCTGTAAGTCATCCCACTGGAAATGATGCTATTTGCTTCCACCTTCTCTCACCCCGAAAAGGCAGAGGTGATCTTGGCCTGGAAGCAGGATGGGCTTCACACCTTGCTCAGCTGCCGGCCGCGGACGTACGCTGCAAGAGTAACTATGAGACGACCGTAAAACAGCTCGAGTCCAGCATCGGCGGCAGGTCCTTGACCTCCTTCCCCACTCCAAAGCCTTCGCTAAACAAGCTGAAGCTTTTCAAATTCCCCTTGGCACAAGATGTCTGGGGCTTTGCGTCCTCAACCGCAGTCCTTGCTTTTCCACTCCGAAGTCTCAGGAGAACGATTTCTGCCAAGGGAAGCCGGCTGGTGGGTCCCCAGTGCCACGTCCCCGTGAGCACACCCCGTGTTCGGCCCAGCCTGAGGTCGGGGGAGATTCTTGTTTCGGCAAAATCCCTCGGGAACAAGGTCGTCTCCCCTGAATCAACACCAGGCCTATCAACTCAGCTCGGCAGGAAGGAAGGGTTTGACACTGCATCAAATTTGCTGGTAAAAAAAAGGGTAATAATAGAACACCATGGGAAAAAGAGTCCTACATGATAGCACGTAATTAAGCAGCAGTTTCACTTGCGCCTGGTGTAGAAGATCTCTGACCTCCTAAACCAGAGCTGAAAATGGACCCAGGGCTTTGCCTCTTGCGTGCAGACCCTTTCAGGCAGCAGGCTATCTCAAGAAGTCCTCTTCTGATCTTATTTTGAAGAGAGACTTTTGTTCCTCTCAAAACGCAACGTGTGTTCCCCAAGCACGCGCACACAGGTATTCTCTGCCCTTCTCTTTCCGAAGGGAAGGCCCTTTCCTGGTGGGCGCAAGAGAAGGGCTGCGTTAGCATTTCTAATCCAAATGGAAATGAAGGCCACTGCCTCCCAGCTCCGCCTGAGGGAGAGGAGACAGGTGCAGAATGAAATAAAAGCAGCTGAAAGCCTTTGGAAACGCACCTTCGCCGTGCTACCTGGGGAACGTGGGACCGAGGCTCCAGCAACGGCTGAGGCTCTTCCTACGACAAGTCGCTCTGCCATTATCTCCCAGCGGCATGCAGCGGGCTCCCATGTTAAGACCAGTTCCTCAAATAAGAGGCTTGAATTCCCCTGCCCCAGCAGTTACTCATGGCCAGTTTATGGTTGGGCCAGTACTGTTCCTCAGTTCAAAGAGTTCTTTCACGCTTGGTACCTCCATCCCTTTTTAGATATTCTCTCCAACAGCATCAACCCCTCCTTCAAGGAGAAACACTGAACTTCAAGTTCACAAGCCAGGTAAGGCAGTTTTGCCTTTCACACGAACGCAAGAGCCTGCTCCGCATAATGGAGTATGGCAAAATATAACCTGAAGACAAACAGGCAAAACAAATTTAAGGAGGAAATTATGCCTTTGAAAGTATCACCTCCCTTTAACCTTTTGCAAAAGGCATGAAGAGACAACTGTCGCCTAAAAGGATTAAAAGGTTACAGGGCTTGATCCCAATTTTCTCCCGTAATACTTCACGGTCTGTGCTCTACATGAAATAAATGACCTCTGTGGGGTCATCAGGGTTTTGACTACAACTTTTCCTCTCTCATCATTTTGGTAGCTCAGCTTTCCATTTACATTCGGGTTTTGGATAAAAGTCTCATCTCCATAGGCAGGGGGGATTCCTTCTGCTGCCCAGCAAACTACGTTAAATAATCACAGCACAGCAGTAAATACCTGGAAGAGCCCAGACACGCATCTGAGGGGGGGACACCCCAAACCCCTACCCTGTCCAATTCTCTGCCGTTAACTGACTTCAACAAGTACAGGGGAAAGAACCAGGATTCTCCCTTTTTAAAGCAGCTTGGAATTCCCTGATCAATAGAGGACGCACTCGCTGGTGCGGCAAAGCTCGCGCTCCGAAACACGTCCACGAAGGGGTATCCAGCTGGCGAGCTCGGTCGTAAGGGATCAACCGGTGCAGTAAACCCTAAACCCCTGGGATTCACTTCTCCTGTTTGCAGAAAGGGTGCAAACAAAACCTCTGCCACGGGAAGGCTGGGGACCTGGGAACCTGAAGACTTTTTGGCTTGTTTTTAAATGACTGTGGCAAACAGAAGTGAAAATACGGTTGCAAGGCACAGATTTCAGTTACAAAACCTAGCAATACGTTAATTTTTTTTTAAATGTTTAACTGGACTAATCAAGAAGAAAATGGTCCATTATCTCAAAACAATTATTCCTGTGCCGAAGCATATGAAGGCAGGAACACCCAAAGGGAAAACCCTACCTGGCGGCACTGACCAGGCTGCATGCGCATGTCAAGTCTCACACGTATTTCAAGTTCTAGAAACAGCTTTGTTATAAACAAATTATGGCCTCTTCAGCACATTGTGGTACTTTTTAACCCTATTCTATCATTCTCTAATCATATTTCCCTACAAGTAAACCCTGGTTTTCCATAAAAAAGTAACTGTGAACCGCAAGGCCATCATCCACTTCGGAAAAGCACATTAATTACAACCTGCTCTTTACAAGTGACTAGCTTTGAATACCAACGAGGTTGTGTTATTTTAAGGTACTATGTGCCATACTAGTCTCTAGCTTTTTCGTTTCAAAACTAATGCATAGGAACAGTAGGAACCCAGTTACTTTGCTACTTGGCCATACTTCAGCTATTTTGTATCATCGGTTTCCACGTTAACTATTTTCATTATTAACACCATCCTGAGCTTGCACCACTACAATACATGATTAAAAGCCAAACGCCAAAATGAAATACGGAACTATCCCTCAGAAAGTTTCTGGGTTGATTTTGGTTGGTTTGTTTGTTTTGGGTTGTTTTTTTCCCCTCCTTTAGTTATCCAAAAGGCTTCTCCTAAATGAGTGCATTTATTCCAGAAAAGAACAAAAGGGACATTTTAAATATTCCTGTTGTTCACATGCAAACAGAAAAAAAACTGCATAAGGCATATCCTCTGTAAGAACTAACAGGATTTCCCCCCCCAAAATAGCTGGTTCCAAATGAAACATCAATCCAAACAGCGTAGCAAATCTTGGGTGGTTTAATTCCCCCCCCTCCACGTACCTTTTCTTCAAACCACCCCACAGCACAAACTTGTATCACAGACACACAGAACATGCAGAACCGTCAGAAAACACCAGCACACTCACAGCCTGTATCTTTTAAAGAAATGCAGGAAAAAATAATGCCATGAGGTCAGGCACCTCTATTCTGACACCTTTCAACTTCCAGTTTCTGGGAACGCAAGTCAAATTTGTCATTAAGAACATTAAGAACTACACAGAAGCTAATTAAAATGCCGTTAGCCATTATGCAAAGAGCGGTGGTACTACCGTGCCATCCACAGAACTGACTTCACCCATTAAATGAATGAAATTCCATCTAGAGGGAAGTGCCCAAGGTGATCTTTTTGCATGTTTTACCCAACTCTTCAACTGTTTATCGCGAAATAGAAAGTTAGAGATCAATTACAGATTTGAGCACTGACAGTTGTGTATCAAGCACCTTGATAAAATACTTTCCCCTGCCATCCAAAATCTAGAATCTTCAGTTCTCCTGCTGTAAAACACCATGTTAAGCAAGATGGCATTCTCCATCGTTAAGTGCACAGAGTAACAGCAAGACAAAATGTATTTAAATATACCGGAACAAAGAAGAACTCCAACCTCTTCATCCATCACAAATGGCTACTTGTGAGTTATTTTGTGAAGGCGGTAACCTTGTACATTGTAACGTACAGGACCTGGCTGTTTTACGTGATGCGTAAGGGAGCGGGCAGTTTAAGCACACCACATCGTACTGACAATGGACACCCGTCTCTGAAAATAAAGACAGAAAGAATATTGCTTCCCTGAGGGTAAAGCTTAACCTTTAGTCCACCAACACCGAGAGACACAGAAACCACCACACAGCTGTGACCCACAGGCACACACAAGAACTTTACCCAAATGCAAACCTCACCATGCTTAAGTGCTGGTCCCCCACAGCCCCAAGGACTCTATCAACTATTCTCATGTCTACGAAGAGATTTTTTTAACCTAAGAATAAAGAGCATAACAAAAGAGGCAAGGGAGCTGCTCGCAGAAAACGTGGGGGAAGCCACGCACACCACCGACCACCTCAGGTCTGCTAGGATGGCTCCTGCCTTTCAACAACCGACGTCTCACAACAGTGCGAGCTGGCATCGGCTTCCATAACCACAGGAAAATTTTAACAAAGCTGTCCTTTGAAAGCTTTCTAATACCAAAATGCAGTCAATGTGTGACCTTGAAAACTGGCAGAACTGAAGCTTTCTTCTGAAAAAAGTCTTTTACGTCAGTGTATTTACAGGCGCCTGCTCATTTATTAATTTCAAGAAAAGAACCCACAGTGGCAAATCGAGAAGGAAAATCGTCTTACAACTTCCAACTCCTAGCTGCAAACTAGTAGCAGCAAAGCAACGTGCCTGTTGCCTTTGGACGAGGAGAGACAGAAGGGGATAGTTTGGGCCAAGTCACTAGGTGGAAAAAGGTTTTAGGATTGCTGCAACAAGTCCTCTGAATGGCGGATGCTCTTAGACAAAATACAACAGGCATTATTTATTTGCTACACTCAATTTTACTACTAGAGGAGATGGTGCAAAAGCTTAAAGTAAAAACAGCCTCAGAGTTAGATGATGAATATAAACTGACAACAAAAATGTTTAATTTTTCCTGTTAAGCATGCCTAACACATTTTGTATGCCTGACTTCATTTAAAAACTGTCTACTGCGAGACTTCTCTTTCCACTGAAAGTAACAAATTTAAGTACTGAATGGGTCTACAACAGTAAAAAAAGGCATGAATTGCATAACGAGAAACTGATCCCTTGTTACAAATTGTTCTCCCACATAAGCCTGTCTCCTAGAGCCACAAATCTTCATTATAGTGCTGCTGCAACTAGTTGCTTCATATTCTACAGACAGCTACTGCCAAACATTACGCAGCGCACGCTGACAGATTTTGCAGTTTTGAGCTACTTAATTAACCACTCAGCTCCTGTGAACATCCCATCATGGCAAATGGTAAGCAGCGAGAGAGCACAGCACACAGATTTCTTCTCATCGGAAGTTTTAAAATAAATTCTTCATCTGAAAGGAAATTATCTCAGTTCTAGCAAAATTCTGACCATCTGGAGCCTCATTTATTACTTAACGAGTCAAGCAAGCTGGGTCTCCAGGCATTCTCCTGCTCTGCAATTGCTTGGTAAGAAACTTTTTCATCTTCTTAAGTTATGAACGCATATAAAACTTTATGGATAGCTGAAGAAATTTCAAGGTAGAAGCCTTGGGTGTTAGAACAGGTATTTCAGATGTCAAGAATAATCGAAGAAACTTTAGCTTTAGGGAGATTTATGTAGCAGATAAAAAACCAAACCCAAAAAGTGCTCATATGCTTCACAGAAAACATGTGGTGACAAACCACACCGACGTACCCAGAACAAGCGTTTCAGAAATCCCCAATAACTCACTTTTGGTTCTACACCGCTGTAGGAGCTTCTGCTGCTTCCATGTCAGGAAATCAAAAACTCTAAGCAGCAAGGACGAACTGGAGGCAACCTTTAATAAGACTGAACATTAAAGGAAATGTCACACTCCACAGAAATATTAGGAAGTGGCTAAAACTGTAGGCTTCAGCTCTATTCACTTCAGAGGAAGCGTCAGCAGGGCCAAAATCATTAGCTCGATCCCCACCTTCAGCATCTCACTGAATTTGGTCCCTCTAAATCCTGTAGTTCTGCACACCAGCAGTCCGAAGTGCTGGAAGCTGTGCGGCTGCTACCACAGTAACGATGATGATTCAAAAGGTTAAATACTCCCTTCTGTTACTTCCACCGATACATTAAACCAATGAACTATTAAATCAATAAATTATCAAGTCTTGATCAACACTAAGGGCTATAAAACCAAAGGGGAAAAAAACCCCCACCGTACACTTATATAACAAAATGGTTAGTGAAACGGCAGTAGTCTAGTTGAATTTTAGCAAAGTTTAAGACATACATAGCATATGGATGGCACCAAAACTCTGTAACTTAGCTCTTAAATGTTTTGCCAATGCCAACACCTTTTCTGCTTATAGACCCGTGCGTTCCCTCAAAACCAGGAATTTGGAGAACATGAAACAAAGCTCTTTAACTATTACTTCATAATTTCAAATGGCCGAGTTCTCCGTCACCAAATAAGTTTAATTTATTAATTGTTTCAATTTAATGCTCTTAAAGTATAACCGTTTCTGGATTCCTCTGTGAAAGTGAGGAAAGGAGAATTCGGGGTTCTTGCCGGAGACTTTCTATTGTAGACAGTTACTCAGAAACAGCAGTTTCTAGGTAAGAGGCCTGAACTTTTCTTACCTCAATACTCTGAGAAAGGAGCAATGAATACTAGTTAAAAAGAGAGAGTAAACCAAGAGTTAACCCAATTTGCTCAGAGTACAAAAGGGAAAATTAAGTTTTATCCCAAAACACTTTAGGGTGCACATTCCCATCTGCACCCCCTTACTCCCCCCCGTCCACCTCAAGCTACAAATCTACACAAACCAGGGAGCTTATCTGTAAAGAGAAAGAATAACGTAGAAAAAATATTTGCAAAGTGATGGACCGAGAGTAATTTCTGTAGTGACTAGTTTTTCAACAAGCCAGTCTCCCACAAATGCTTTTGCAGCTTCATTATTTTGTAGAAAGAGACATCTTCAGATTTACAATCAGGAAAAAAATTCTTAATTTCCATTTTTCTACTCAAATCAGGTACAATTTTATTTTCCACACAACTGCTGTCTTTGTAAATATTTTGGTATCAGGTCCTTGGCATAACAGCAAAATCAAGAACTGTGAAGTTCAGCTATGTTAGCAAGTGATTTTATCATTTTAAAAGCAAATCAAGTCTTGTGCCAGAAGAACAACTGAAAGGTAACTTCAGAATGAAAACTAGAGTTTCTTGTGAAAATAAGCACTTCATACAGACTCACATCTGACAGGAATAAAATACATTTATGAGAGACTTTAAAAGTTCTAACGTCTTAAAAATCTACCTGGAAATCTGATACAAACCACATCAGATTAAATGTACCTGAAAATTCAGAGTAATACAAGAGGGAAGCAATTGCATTTATATATATTTCTACAACTAACTTAATATCTCAAGCATAATTTATTTTTTAAGAACAAATCTTGTGGCAGGGGGGGTAGGAAGACAGACATGGGAACACTCAAATGTGTGTTTTCACAGAAGTTTTCAAACTGCTCTGTGACAAAACAGACAAGAGAAACACTTATGAAATTACTCTGAGCTCCCAACTGCAGCTCTCCGAGGGCATCCTTCTGTAGGCATGTGAGCAGTTGACCTTGGGCTGCCAAATCACAAACTGAGCTCCATCGTGTGTGAAACCAAATCAGTCCCTTAGAAATGTCATCGTGTGATTTTTTTACGTATTTTTATTTGTCAGCAACGGAAAGAAAAAAAGGAAAATAAGAGTATACACAAACTATATACACGTGTATTGGACTAGAACCAATTCCAACACAAGTTACAGAAGACTTAAAACATCACCAAGTAACCTCATAAAAAAAACCCAAGCTTCCCACTCCTCCGTTATAGGTTCAGTTGATTCAAGTAGTGCCGCCCCAGAGGAAAGGCAACACGAGACCTCCATCCCTCTTGCAGGCCAGGTACAACACAGGCCAGCTCACCAGTAAGAGTTCTGTCCCATAACCGACGCTGGGAACAAACTGACTGGATTTCCACCCATGTCATAAAACCCTATACAAGTTGAGCACGCTGTTATCAGTTCATCATCCGAGAGGGCAAGCGTGAAGGAGCTCGAGGGTCCCTCGCCTAAGGGCGGTCCTCGCTGAACGGCTGAGTGCGCTGACAGGGCACCACCTGGAAACGGGCCCTGCCACTGCCTGGTAGGATCTACAGAGGGTCTGAACTTCAAAGGACTGTCAACCTGGCACCTCTTGGCAGTACCCAATTTGAAGGAAAAATGTTAATAAGGCAATTAATACTAATCTGACAATGTCAGAATTAATCACAAACGCATCAATCCTACCGATCCGACATAAAAAATACCTCTAGATTTAAGAAACAAACAAGTTCTCTGTGCCAATTTCTGAGATCTTTCAAAGCAACATAATACTGCAATTAAAGCACGTGAACTTTAAATTTCCGTATTTATTTTTAATTAGAAAGCCACTTCAGTCACACAAATCATCGTTTCAAATTAATGACAACAGCTGAAGTCCTGATCCTGAGAACAGATTCATTTAAGTGGGATTACTCTCATACACTGTTGACTTGTGCAAGTATTTGCAAGATTCAGCCCTGAAGTCGCTACACAATTTATAGTTACGTTCCTCATTTGTGAATAAACTCACCTTTGAACTCAGTAATACATCGTTCTGTCACGTGCCATCGTATTCTCTTAAGTTCTGAAAAACCATGTTTATATCTATTAATTCACAGGCAGGTGCGTATGTCAGGAAGAAGAGATAAAGAGCTATTAGAAACCACAGCATCTATATGGCAACTGAGGAAACACGCATGGAAACAGAACACCGCACAATCGGACAGGGTTATCCTCAAGAGAAATACTAACAATAAACATTTAAGCTGTTTTCTACAAGATTATTTATATCAATCAAGACCACTTTGCAGCACCTAACACATAAGGATCTAGAAGTGCTTATTGAAGGTGGGGCGGGGGGAAATGTCTTCCATGTCAATGCGGTCAAGATTTCACCCTAAATACTAAGTTTGGGTGGAGACGAATAGGAGATTGCACTGCACTGAAAGATCAGTCCTACTCACTTTTTGGAGAAAGCAAACAGCTGTTTCAAAGCAGATTCTACATGCCACTGAGGACAAAAAAAGTATGTTATCCAGTGGGAGCAGCAAGTGTACTTTAAATAGCCAAAAATTAGCTTGAGTTTTCCAAGAACGCTACAATTAATATCCATATTCTTTAAGCATGTGTCGGGAAACCTGCTTCAAACACTGCCTTCAAGAGCTAGCACAAACTGCAGCAAGACACAGACTTTCTCAGTACTATCCCAGGTCACCACAGTCAAGTACAGAGGCAAAGATTGTGCATTTGAGTTTAAAAGAAGCATTTTGGTATCATCTGAATATTTCTCAAGTGCTGACTCTGAAAGACCCCTTGTCAGCCTCAAAACAAAACCTAGAAAAGCAGGGAGCAGAGACACGTATATGATTTGGGGAGACTTCAGTATCTATTAATATTAAAGTAGGCAAGGGATTAATAGATTACGTTCAAGGCACACACCAGAAAAACACACACTGGACAAAAAAGTTAAACTATTTGTTACACTACAACAGATAGAAGTTGTTTGTAAATTCTCAGGAAGAATCAAGGAGCAAACATGTCTTGCTCAGTTTGTTTCTGTTAATCACTAAATACAACAGATACGAAGCATTTTCACTGAAAACATTTTTTTCTATTTGTGTGTCCTGTAACTCAAGACAAGCAGGTTGCAATAACATTAGGAAGGCATACATCTGAAATCCATAAAAAAGAAATACACTTTTATATCATCAGAAAGTTTGGAATTAACAGTCCCAAGATACTAAAACAAATAGTTATAACAGACTCCAATCAAAAGGTAGAAGTAACTGAAAAAAGATCAGTATCTGTAGTTCAACTAGCCATGTTAAAAACCCATCCACCCTCGTTTTTCAGGCGTACCCACTGAAAAACTCTCTTCTAATCAAAGGTCTGCTGCTGTTGTTTCCCCAAGACAGTTTTCAGACTAATACCCCTATGTAGAAACACGGCATGAGGACAACGAGTGAAGAACAATTTATGGCATACCTGGCATCACCACTAAAGCACAGACTGCCTAGACGAGGCTGGAGAGGAGAGAAGGTGCTTCTTGCTCATATTCACAGTAATGCCCACAAGCAGACCTTGGGAAATGGAAAGAAAATGCATTCCTTGTGCTCTGCCTTCCTGCTTTGAGCTGTTGGTATGTGCTCAGGGTTCTTGGAAATAGGTGCCATTTTAGGGGACTTCAGTTTTCAAGTACTAGAGCACTTCAGTCCCGAAAGCCAGCCAGTTTTTTTGTGAATAAAGAAGTGAAATGACTAATATACCATAACATCCTCCACAGTATCTTCAGCTTTCCTTCACTGGCTTCCATGGTTTAAATTCACTTCATGAAAACAAGTTCAATATGCCTGTATCCTTTCTTTTCTTTCTCCTCCCTCTCCTCTCCATGTATAAGGAGACAGCCAAAAAGAAGCACCAGGTCAGGATTTACTACTTCAAAATATGATTTCTAGCAAAAGCTGAAACTCAGCTTCTTACACAAACAGTCTTATTCCTTGGAATGATTTAAGTAATGTTCTAGGAAAAACTGACCGCAGGCAACGGGCAAAATAGTTTCATCACAAATTTCTATTCTTAAGCAAGCCCTCCTCTGCGATTACTAGCAAACATACAAAACTTGAAATGAATCTGAAAAAACAGTAAGAAGTTATGGGTGAGGGCAGAAGTTAAGCGACTAAATTTTAGTAGATGTGACTTCCAACTGGTGTTCCCGTCAAACTATTACTCTGATTTCACCCCAGCAGCATAGCTGAAGTGCTTAAATAGCAGTTTGCCTTCTCTGCGGCAGTGCCTGCAGTCGTGGGAAATTATTGCTCTGGAGGCCACAGGCATTACATCCTCACCGTGCCGTGTTAAGATCCCCCAGCCAGGGTCAAACGAGTCCGGTTTGGGAACAGAAGAGGACAGCCCCATCAGCACGCTCCCTCTTCCTACCTGCTGGCAGAGGGTGCTCAGAAGGGCACCGCTTACCAGCTGACAAGTCAGACAGCCTTCAGCAGCTGTCCTGGTTCCTCCTCCTCCTCCAAACAGCACGGCAGCACTCCGCAGAGACACGTACGAGAGCACGTTAAAATAACCTGGCACTCCAACACGACTTATCTGTACGGTGCAGTGAAGCCCACAGAACCTCAAAGCCCTGCAAATTCATGAACTAACAATTCACATACAAATTCTTGAGCTGACTGCAACAGATAAGAGCAAGGGTTTGCAAGGTAAGGACGCCGACTCTTCAGAAACGGGGCTATATGAAGTTTATTGCTCAAAGCACTTTCTAATCCTTTGATGAAGTATGCTATGTAAGTGCAAAGTACTATCGTCAAGTCAAACTAAGATTTTTTTTTTTAAAAAATACCTAGGAATTTCTCAGCTTTTCCCTGTTTACCTAATAGATCAATTCTTTATAAAAATAAATATCGGGAGGACAAAAGGGACAGTTCCCCCACAATTTTAGTAAAAGAGTTTCATTTTTCCATGCTAAAATCTGCACTATCTTTCAAAAAAATATCAAAACACCTAAGAGAAACTGAGGGTGCAGAGTTGCTTACGACTCATCTACTTTATTCCCACGGCTAGGGTATCACCAGAACTTCTGAATTTCACAAATTTTTCTGAAGGCCATAGTATCAGAAACAGTATTTGCCAAAGACTCGGTGAAGAACAGTTTCTTAGTAGTCAGCAGTAACCCTTACAATAAATTTAAGGGGAAAATACTTAAGTTTTTTCTCTTTAATTTTTTTTTTTTCCCTTAAATCAGGTACCAGCTATGTTTTGTCCCTCCCATTTCTACAGTATTTCCAGTTTCATGTATTTAGACCAATGACACTTTCCAAAAGCTGGTGTACAACAACTTTATATACACTACAAATCGAGATTACCAGACTCTAGTCAGACGCTGAATATATAAATAACTTTGCAAACTATTTACAAGTTTTAAACTAATCAGGTTCCAAGCAACCAACACTCTTAAGGCAAATTCATTTGTATGACTAGCTGTCTGGCCTTTCAGCATTTCTCTCCCCCTCCCAGCCCCCCCAAAATGATAGGCAATAAACATGAAATTCAGTTATCCCCTGCCCCTGTACTGACAGAATTTCTCGTATGGAGAGATGATCTAACTAGTTCCTCACAACAAGGAAAAACATGCAGAAATGCATTTCTGTGTTTGCATGTCAAGAAAGTCATTAAGGTGCATACCAAGAAGTGGTAGTCCCAATGTCTTATAACAACATAATTTTTGTATGCACTTGACAAATGGATTCGGGAATTTGGCGAAAGCATCATTTTAAAGCTGCCCAACCCGTTTTAGAACTATGCATTTATAAGCTCATGAGATACACAATCTGAAGAGCTCAAAGGGATTTTCTGTAACAGGTGACACTGTGCAATATAAAATGCGGCAGAGTGGATTTTCAAAGCATGTGTTTAACTACATCAGAATTTTTCTTATACCATATTGCTGTGCAATATACTATTCACCATTTAAAGGGATTCTGCACATCTTGCCAATCCTTATATTGGAATAAGAATTGGCCATTTCAAATAGTATCTTTTTGTACAACGTTGTACTCTTAAGTGCAATCACAGTGCAATCCCTTTTGTCAATGCATGACTGAAGCAACCAAGCATATTCTGGTGAAGTAGACAGGATTCACATACCAAACGTGCTTAGTGCCTTCCTTTAAGTCCCAATCATCACTTTGTTCTTAGTATTTTTCAATGCCCCGATTAGGCCTTTGTTTGGAAGTAATTAGCTATTGTGGTTTGAAGGATTTTGGAACAAAGCAGAGACTTTATACTGAATGCAGAGGTCAGCTCCAACAGAGACAAAAGGTGGCAAATTATCGATTAGCTTTGTATTTAGAAGCATCCCTCGGTTCACTGCTAGGATTGCTCCAGTCATCTGCTTCAGGTGTGGTCTTGTAGTGTCGCCATGCTGACTTATTAAAAACAGGAAGTCTTTCAAATGATTCACTTGAAAGGGCCTAAGGGAAAACAAAAGCAATGGTAAGATATCATTAGAGATACCAAAAGGAAGATGATACCCTGGGGACTTCTACAGTTACAACTTCTGTATCGAACAAGTGTCTCAATTATCCAAGTGTTACATGTCACAACATTCACTATTTTGAAAATACAGCTGTGACTAATCACTCTAGTCATAGTCAAAGTACTAGTCATAGTAAAAGAAATAACAACACTTCAAGATATTTTCCTTCTTTCCAGAAAGTGGTGTCTACAAAGACAGCAAGAAAAAACAGTTTTGGTTAAAGACATTTTAGGGAGATTTGTCACTGACACAGGGCAGACAGCTACTTTACTGAAACGTTTCACTTCTCCAGCAAACTCGGACTCAGCACACTGATCTGTGAGGACTGATCTAGTTCAGCTCATCAGCATGCCTTTTTCCTCCACACATACATGCAAAGGATTAAACCCATCAGAAACTAAAGTGAGCACAGGATTCCACAACTCACTTGCTACATACAGCAAGGCACAGTGACAACGCTAAGTCAACGACCTGCATGTGAGCTATATGTTACATTCTTTTAAATTCCCTGATGAAATTCGAGCAGCTGGTTTCAACCTTAAGCCCCTGAGTAGCCTGGGATCTCCCCAAAAATGACAACAGGATCAATACAGACTATTGCACAAAGGTCAAGAACTGCACAGAAAAAAAAATGTGTCCTAGTCAGGAGTTAGTCAATAGTCTTCTCAGTTTTACTGTGGTCAAAACTTTTAGATCAAAAAGTATTAACCAGAATCATCTCTCATCACACAGTTCTTTGAAAGTTCAGCACTTAGGATGAATTAACAAAATGCAAAGATCCAACAGAGGGGACTGAGGGCAGGGGGCGGGGGGAACAATCAAAGCAAACCAACCAGTATTAGTGCTGGGTTAGTACTTATAACCTTGGTTTTTAGAATTTTGTGTAACTGATTTAGATAAAATATAACAAAGATAGCAATTACAAATTTGAACAGAAGCTGAAGAGTGAAAAGAGAAAGTTCTGTTATTCGGCCTGCTATAAACAAATTGCACTGCATTACTAGCTTATAAAAGGGTCAAATTCATACCTTCAAATAAATTACAGCATCTGAACCAACGCCTTCCATTGAGTAGAGTTTAAGGTCACCTTGAAAGTACCTAGCGTACAGGCGAGAAATTGGCAAGCCATAGCCAAACCCAGCCTACAAAGACAAGAAAACAAAAGGAAAAACATGATGCAAAGTTAAAAAATGCAACAGATCACTGCAATCATTTATAAAACAGAAGATACCCAAATATTAGATTTGCATCAAATTACTTCCAAGGCCAGGCTGGACGGGGCTCTGAGCAACCTGATCTAGTTGAAGGTGTCCCTGCTCACCACAGAGGGGTTGGGACTAGATGGCCTTTGATGGTCCCTTCCAACCCAAGCCGTTCTGTGATTCTACGATGCTTTTCAAGCTTTCTTTTATTACTCAGCCTACGCTATAAGCTAGTATTCAGCCTTTTGAGCAATCTCCTTTTTTCCTAGGAGTATATTTTAGTTTAAGTACAGAAAAGGAAAAAAGTACCAGTCTTTTGTTAGGACTACCCTGTCCATTTTGCGTTTTCTCGAAGAGGCAGGTAGGTGTACATACAGTACACGCTGCCTCCAGTCATCAAAGCAAACCGATACTCTCTACTGCTTCCTCACTATGACTACCGTTCCTATAATATTCCATTCTTTGGTAAAAATCAGATTTTTGACAGCATATTTCTTCTCCTCCAAGCCTGGGATTATTCTCAAATGTCTCCACACTTAGCAGACTACGCAAGGAAGCCAGAGACAACTCTGTTTACTTCATCTAGGTCACGCTATTAAGTGATTTCTGATGCCGAACTGCAATGGAAATTGGAAGACTACTGCAGAAGACTACGTACAAAGCAATACAAGGCAAATAATCCTCGGTGTTGTTAACCAATCTAACAAAAGATCAGGATTCCACAGCACTGAATGATCTACGGAGGACTCAGACCCTGTACAGACCACACAATTTTCAAAGCATAATAGACATGACAGGTACAAATTTTACATTTTAAATTTACAGCACTAATATTCATAACCATAGCTGCAACAAGGTCAACACTTGGCACCTTTTCCAACCCACTCTTGTCAGAAAAAGTTATAAAAAAACCCAAGCCTCTCCCACTGCAGCCAAGGAGTAAGATAGATCTTGGTCTACACATGGACTCTTTCAGATGACTGGGTATGTGCTGAGAATCACAGTGGCTGATTATTCACCCCAAAACCTCCTCTAAATTTTTCAGGACTATCCAGAGCAATAAAGAAAGGATTCCAGACACACAAGCATTTGCAAAGAAATACATACAAGGCAATGGAGTAATACAACTTCTAGTAAGGATGGCTTAGAAGAAGAATTAGACGCTGAAAGTTTTCAGAAACCAATAAACTCATTCCACTGTAATATTTCTACAAAGGCAACCTGACAGGTAACTGAGAATCATGCCCTGAATCTTAAAAAACAAAGCCCCAAAATGATACAAAAAAAGAGAAGGCTAAAAAGGACTTGCGAGCATTATACACAGCTAATATGTGGTATCACTTTATAGGAAACCACTTGAGGGAGGGGTGAACGTTAAAGAACTTTGTCCTACAGTATCCATCATAAATTCTCTTGCTGTCATCTTCCATCTGTACAGTATCTTTTGATGTCTTTGCCTTGTTTTTACAGAAGTCTAAATTTAGTCATCTTAAATTGGTCAGAGTTGCTCACTCAGTTCTTCTGAGTAACATGAGAAACAAATGCCAAAGATGCCCTTTTCTACTCACACCACTTGTCGTAGTTACTAGTGTCCATTTCCACAGTTAAAACAGTTGCTTTTTCAAACAACAGTACGCTTTAAAAACATAATTCTCAAAGACTCCCATTACAGACACATGCATCACTTTCAAACATCTGGTCCTGAAACTAGATGCATTTCTTTCTTAACCTCTAAAAAATGGAAACTATTTGACTGTCTTAGGGAGAACTAAAAAAAATTCCAAAAGCTGACTTGCCTATTTTCTGGAGACCGGACAATAAATACATTACAGAAATTAAAAAGCACAGCAACCAAAAGGCAAATTGTACATATCCCCGGGAACAGCTCAAGTAAAGGGCAGTATCAAGCAGTCCTGAAAACACATTACACTTTTCTCTCTCCAGAATTATGCCTCCTTAAAACCCATGCCCGACTTCTGTTTGCCTCCTGCTCCTTCCAGGAAAATCTTTTTATGCTCTGTGCTAGCCCACATGATTATTTCATACCGCCCTCCTCCAAAAAATTCCTGTCAGTCTCTTCTCTACATTGTCTCCAGGGTATTATCCAAAACAGGTAACTTACAACAAATACGAAGACAACAGACACCAGATGAGTAACTTGTTACGGCAAGACCTTGCAAAAGGTCTATTTTACAAGAGACAATTAAGAAGAAGGGATTACTACGTAGGTCTGTGCTTGACCTAAAGGACAAAATACAGTCAATGACGGCATATCTGCCTTGAGAAGGGAAAGATTTTTAGAGCCAATTTCTCATTAAATATTACAGTATGCATTATACAAATAGGAAATTATTAAGTTTCTGTGTTACGAGTATCTACAGGTTTAATTAAAGCTGATTTCAGCCACATTTCTCCCATTATAAACAAATGCTGCCAGAGAGAAAATCATTACATCCTCTGAGAAAACCTAATTATCATTAAACATTACCATGTGTTTCTAACATTTCCACTATGTGTATAGCAGCACAGACGAACACAAGACCTGCTAGAATCTGAACGCTGCCATGGTAACAAGGTTTCTCAGCAGTTTTTAAAACAACATTTGCAATGACACTGAGAAAGAATTTTCACCAATCAACAAAAAGATCCCTCTCTTCCCCTCCCCAAGTCCATGAATATTTCACAGACTAGACAGGGGATCACAGAACAAGGGGAGGGAGTGTTAGAACAGAAGAATATGTCTATTTACAGTGCACTGCAATTTATTTTAGAATATTATCTAACTCAAGAATGACACAAGCACAGACCTACCTACCTTCTGGAGCTCTGTAATTCTTAAGTGGTTTGGTCTTTGGCACTAAGCCATAAAGAAACTCTCCTTCTGTATGGACTTCGAAGAGGATTTATGTGGAACCTTCCTGCTGAAGGATTTTTGTTTCTAGACTGACATACAAAGTATAGCATAATTGTTTTTGTAACTGGATCTGGGCCATAATACAGAACATGTCAAGCTTCACTGCTAAATCCTTTTCCCTCTTAGTGGAAAGATACGCTCCCAGTTCTTGACTTTTTTCTTTGTGCACACACATACAAATAACAGAGCTTAACAACTCTTCTCAACATTCAGTCATATACAGGCATCGGTCAGGCTCACAGAGCAAAAGCTGCCAGGTTCACAAAAGGGGGGATACTTTGCACGTCTGACTACAGTGACATACAGACCAAAAAGAAAAGCAAGGCCTGAAAATGGAGGACAGTAGAAGAATACTAAGTATAAATGCCACAGAATCAAAGTAAGAGGTCTTGAAAATGAGGAAATATATACGGGAATGCATTGCTAAAGATGCATGGTGGGGGGGCAGGGTGCGGAAAGAATAGCGTCAATCCTAACATGAACACATTTTACAATCAGAGAACCACAAAGGAAGAGACATTGTAATAGTGAATACAACTGGTAATCAAGGTATAAGTTTATAGTGAGAACAAGTTTCAGGAAATCCTTGTAGGCTGATATAGTAAATTGCTGATCAAAAGTGAGACAGAACAAAGGCAGATTATGAATCAGGAAAGATTCTACCATTCTTGACATAAAGAAAAAAGTTTGTATTTGAATTAAGGCCTGTTCCCTATCACTCATCCCATTCAAGAAGATTTTCTATGAAAAAGCAAAAGTTTGAAACGTATTACTAAGATGTGTTGTAGAGGCAGGAGCTGCGAAGGATTAATATCAATTCAATGCAAATACAGAACTGAGTTTCACACCTACCGCAGTGGCATGCAACAGTGGAGAAAACAATGCAATACACTTACGTGCCACAATGTTGTAACTGTGGACTAAGACAGCACCGTAACAACTTTCTGCTAAAAATCTAAAAGGAAATTTATTATCTCTGAACCACTCTGAACTGGTTTCACCCTCAGTTCACTGTTAATTATTTTATACCAGAAACAGTCACGTACTCTCTGCGCCACATTTTATTAGCTGCCTGAAGGCACTTCAAGCACAGAAGTATCAGCAGGAAAGAAAAAAATCCCTTAAGAACATGCTAGATGAGAATGGTCCTACACAGGGAAAGGAAACTTCTCAAAGGATCAGCTTTTTCTTGACATGCTTGAAGATAAAGGGCTGCATCAGAAGCAACACAGAACAAAGATGAGAAGAGGCAAGAGTACAGTTATCGGTATTAATCCACTTATCGAAAGCCAGTCAAATGGAACAGTAGCCATATCATTTTTATCACAATGAGCTAATATGTAACTTAATAAAATAATTTAGAAATAATTTCATTTTAATAATAATTTTAAAAGTCATGCTTGCTAAAAGAATCTACGCATTCAACACTGAAATAATTCCCTGCTTAGAAGAAACTATTTTGTTTGTTTGAAATCTGACCCTGATGTATCTCAGAAGGGAGTATCACGTGAGATATTTCCAGCTGAACAGGAATAGACCAAAAGTGTTCATATCACTTGCAGGTCTGGGATTTTTTTTTTTTTAAAATGTGTTTTTACAGTCCATAACTTACATAAAAATATTTTCAAAGTTCAATATAAGCTTGCGCATTACCAGGAGGTCTTTCTCAAATTCTGTAATTCTGACAGCGTGGCTCACCTTTTCAATACATTTATTACAGAAAACTTAGATAAACAGTAATTTACACACCAAAGAGCAGCTCATCAGGTTATCCACCTTCTCAGTAACATAGCACTAAAAATCTGGTCCATTAACCTGTGAAAATATTGTGCTTATGCAGACATGCTTGTTTCCAAGAACGTAATGTCAAGATAAAGAAAAGCAATTTCCTATTCCAAAGACGAAGTGATGATAACAGAATCCATTTTTTCCTGGTATGTTTTACCTGCATAGAATTGCTAATGATAAACAATTTCTTCAGTGGAAAACCTGATCTAGTAGATTGCAGTGAAGGGAAACGTACAACCAGAGTAGTGCAAAGGGACATTTAAATACATATTGCAATCACTTACCAAAGGTACAGCTCTTGAGGGCTCTAAACTAGGCCTGGGTGCTGTTGAGTACATGTAGTTAAACAATCTGTCTATTTTTCTTAAAGGTACACCTCCACCTTGATCACTTATCTAAGGAATGAAAAGGTTAAAGAGTTTTAAACATTACGTTTAAAAAAAAAACCTGCAGAACTCAAGCAGTATTATCTGAATGACTTCAGAAATATTAAAGAAGCAGCTAAGGGCTTTGAGTTTGTCTAGTTTGGAAAAAAGGAGGCTCAGGGTTGACCTCATTGCTCTCTATAGCTTCCCGAGGAGGGGAGATGGAGAGGGAGGTATTGATCTCTTCTCCTTGGTATCCAGCAATAGGACACATGGGGATGGTTCAAAGCTGCGCCACGGGAGGTTTAGACTGGACATGAGGAAGCATTTCTTTACCTAGAGGGTCGTCAAACACTGGAACAGGCTTCCTAGAGGGGTGGTCAGTGCTGCATGCTTGTCAGTGTTTAAGAGGCATTTGGACAATGCCCTTAACATGCTTTAACTTTTGATGAGCCCTGAACTGGTCAGGCAGTTGGGACTAGATGATCATTGTAGGTCCCTTCCAGCTGAAAACGTTCTATTCTAACGAATATGAAGCAAGTGTCAGAAGTGATACTGCCATCAATTTGCCTTTTTAAATTACAAGTCCTACTATTCTAAACCTAGCAGGCTTGTAAGCTGCATATTATTTTCAGGCATTTACCTTAATAGATAGATCTTCTTTCCCCAAAGTGACTAAGGTTTTGATCGATGGATAGCCTTCTCTCTTACCTTCATGCAATTCCACTGTAGCTCTCATTGAATTCTGAAGACAAAAGAAAAAGACAGTGTCTTTGATTCTAACTTTACCATAGAGACTTTTGGTGACAACTTAGAACTTGCATTTATTCTGTTGAACCCAGGTACTTTGTGCTACATTTGTATACCAGACAGAAAAGGCTGTATTTAAAACAAATTCAGGATGTGCTTTCAAGTCAATGAATTGTCCAGTTAAACTTTTACATCATAACTCCATTATACATTCTTTTATCTATTTGTTATAGAGTCAGAGAACATAAAGCAAGAAATTTTTTTTACTGTGTGAATTCACATAATTATATGTAAGGGATGACAACATCCTTCAACTCCACCGTGCAGGACAGCAATAGTGATGTTGACCACAGAGAATACGCTTTGATTTTCTCAGCCTGGGTCACATAGTTGTTAAGTTACCACCTATCAATCTGACTTTATCATATCTATTAACAGAGTTTCCACTGCCAGTCCACCACAGGTTCCCATTACTTACAGCTAAAAGTTACTGGTTTCATACTGTTTCATGACTTGTACCAAAACATACCTACAAGTAGCATACAAATTCCTCACTTGTTCTGCCCTAGAACTAATGTTACAAATGGCAAAACTGGGGAAGATTTAAGAGAACATACTTGACAAGTGTCAGAAATCAGAGCCAAAATACCATTATTTAGGAAAAGTTTCTCTCTGACCAAATGCATTTTTTCCCCTGAATTTCTAGCGTTCAATTGCACCACCTAGAGACCACCTATCTTATTCGAAAGCATACAATAGCTCTCATGTTTCATTTTCACTGTGGTTTCAATTATTCAGAAAACACAAATAAAAGCAACACAAAGCATGTCATTTACACTATTCAAAGACCTATGGGCTGTTTTCACAATAAACAAAAGACACTGATCCTAACCAGTCCTCAAATACGCAATAAAGAAGCAACCTTATGAAAACTGCAAGGTAATGAATGTATCATCATTGCAAAAATACACTATCATGAGTGTTTTCAGTTAATCAGCTGCAAAAGCACAAAAAGAAGCAGCGCAGAAATGTTTTTAACTACACAAGGGCATAAGAGAGGGCTGTCAGCCTAGCTTTTAACAGTTTCAAATCCTCTTCACTTTTTTAAGAATAAGCTTAAGAAAAGAAAACTGAAATAACATTTAAGAGCTGTAACTGAAAAGAATCTCAATTTCAACACTAACGTAAGTTCACAAAATCCTTCCAAATATTAACAAGTGCAACCTACCTTGAATAATTCAAATAACATATGAAACAAGTGAGAAGGTACATAGACTACTTGAATAGGCTTGTTTGGAGCTTTAGCTGAAAAAATAACAGAGACAAATTATTTTTTTCCAAAACAGTATTTTGTAGCATTTCTATTCACAGGAATAACATGAAACTGTAGGCAAAGACGAGTATGTAGCCACGTTCTAATTTTCCAAGTGCAAGATTAGCTCCATGAAGTAAACCCATAAAATTCCAGTTACTGCTATTACCTGAAATAACACATTCTAATGATGATTTTCGAAGACAGCAATGTCAGCAGACTTTGTTTAGATATGAAACTCCACTAAGCAGTGGTTGGTTTCGTACTGACAATGTATGTTAAGAGAACTTTCCCACTTAAGTGGGAGACTTTCTTTTTCTTAACACACACAATATTTAAATGTAACATTTGCTGCACAACAAGATTCTTAAACTAAAAAAATTCACTGTTTAAATATTCTAAAAACCACCACGTATTTTAGCTTAATTAAAACATATAAAACAAAGTATTTGTAAAAAATTTCAAAATATATCTCAAACAACATCACAGTTTTCTTATTCCAAATCATAACTGAACTGTTTGTCCACTGTTGTTCTGGTTTTAGTGTTTCAGCAGAGGTGTATGGCTTGGCACAGCTCGCAATGCTGGAGTGCTAACTGATTTGGCAGGAAATAATACAGCTGCATTTAACACATTCCAGGGCAGTTTTGGTGCTGAAGATGCAGTCATCCTTGAACATTCAAATATCTACTGGCATTAAATTATACAGTCACAGCTTGTCAGACCCAGCAGCAGTTCAGATTGAAGAAAAGTCTCTAAACGTCTGCTTCATAAATTGCAGGAAGATACAAACATGCCCACAGAACGTGACTGGAGTCAACTTCATCCTTTTTGGCACTGAGGGCTGGTAATAATACCAGTTACTACTTTAAAAGACACAGTAGTGAAAACTCCCAGGAAAAAGAGAAGACCAAAACAATGCTCTGCATAATTAGTTGCAAGGCAACTTGCTGTTTTATTACGTTTATTTTGTCAGAGTCCATACTCCAATTCTCTTATGCATCACCAAAACCAAGGCAGGCTGATTCATACTTGTTTGAGGTATAGAGCACATGTAGGAAATGTGGTGTTGTTGCTCGTGTGGCAATTTCCTCATGTTAATAAGCTAGTTTAAAGGAACAAAGTAATTCTTTCCTCTCTTTTTTTATGAAATCCAGCAACTTGTTTTCTCTACTGTTGGATCTTTTTACTTAGGCCTTCAAGTGAACTTTGCATTGATTCCTCTGCTGCAGCACTCGGTACTTTTAGCTCTAAAATGACTCAGTTTTGGAGGGGGAAGGTTGGGTCCTCTGGTTTTGGGAAAGGGGGCTGGTAGTAGTAATGCATCAGTGCTGACAATATCACTTTGTGTAGAGAAGTATTTCTACAATGTTAAATAGTACTTTGAGCAACGTATGTTCCCATATATCACTCTCCATTTTGAGCATTACCAATTCCGGAGACTTTTGCAATTCTTCTGCTGAAGTTTGGAAACATCTTAGTCTTCTGTTTGGACACCTGTCCAAAATTTGTGAGAGGATCACTCAAGACAATTTACATTTTTAACTTAAAATAATCTACCTTTTGTCAGTAGAAATGATGAACAAAAAGCAGTCAATACACTGACAAGGACTCTCTCATTGGTTTCATAGCATCTGATTTTCATCTTGGCAATCAATTTGAAATGGATTTTCATGTGAGAAGTTTATGATAGGACTTAAAGCATAGACTATGTAAAAAAAACCAAACCAATTTTGCCATCTTACACAGAAGAGCTCACTACTGGTGTAGAGATTGACAGTGGAATTTAGAAGCACACTTCAAAATGAAACAAATTTCAGCCTTATTAAAAGATTAGTTAGAAGGCAGGCACATCTTCTTCCCAGTTATGAGGGTTCTTGACCACTTTATTTTCCTGAAGTGATAGCAAATTCAGCAGACAGCACTCTGCATTCAGCATCAAAGAGTAAACATGTCATGACGATACAAACTATAATTCAGGTTCCCATAGCTGTCTACATCAGAAGAAGAAAATTAACTCTGCATACAGACCTGCAGAGTTCAAATTATAACTTACAATTAATGAACAAACCTACAAATCACAGATACTAGAAACGCTTTCTTACATACATCACTTAAATTAATTTCACAATTACCATTGAATTCTTCAACTTCCAGATCCGGTGCCACCAGATAGTACTGTTCACATAACATCTTGGCTGTTTCATAAGCATCTACAAAACAACAGGACAGAACACGTTTATCAAAATCATCTAGAGATGACTAGCAAAGTTCACCCTGTATGTGAAAGACTACAAGCAGAACACTCATTTTAGTAACTAGTTTACAAGTGTGAAACCGGTATCCACTCTAATCCCTTTTTCTCTGTATGCTTATAGCCCATTTGTCAGGGAAGGACAAATTCTATTTAAAGCTCTACAAACAAAAGCAGATTACTAGAGATAAAGCTATTTTTCATCCTTGTTCAGGGCTTGAAAACCAGAAGGGTATAATCTTAGGCTGACCATAATATCTACTTATTTGTCAAGTCCCAATCAAAATTTAGTGCTTGTTCTTTCCATCTCAAATAAAAAAAGGATGACATTGCAACCATAAATTCAGTTTTCCCAAACACAAAACCATTTACCATACTTGATTTTCAAGGTCTTTTAGGGGGAAAGCTGGAATCTTTTAAGATTCTTCATCCTTTCCCACTGAACCAAAAAAAAAAAAAGTCTCCCCATAATCCAAA
Source organism: Sagittarius serpentarius (assembly GCA_034782735.1). Lineage (NCBI taxonomy): Eukaryota > Metazoa > Chordata > Aves > Accipitriformes > Sagittariidae > Sagittarius > Sagittarius serpentarius. The sequence goes on from JAVKLA010000058.1 coordinate 17,172,353, forward strand.
TCAGGGTTTATGTATTGTCAAAATACAGCAAGAAAGTTTGTCATCTTTTGTTTGACAGATTCCTTGGCAGTTGTGAATATTCACTGGTACCTCACTTACGAAAATATTTTAGAAACAAGCAGCAAGCATTAAAGAGAAACCACAAACTCAAAGACACTCTAACTACATTGCTTAAGCTACCTTAACAAAAATGGCCTCCTTGTAATAAGTGTGGGCTAAGAGCAAGCACACGAACAGGTGGGCAGTTCTGCAGAAAGCAAGCAATTTGCTAAGATACCCTAACAATTACATTTGACCTCACCCTACATGTACCTTCTTCCTCCTGTCCAAAGTGACACTACAAAACAACACAGTCACTGCCAAGACTCAGAGCTATCTGACAAGCACAAAGAAAGTAAAAACACTAGTCCCCAGAAGAGGCTGGTTACCTGCAATTTTCCTCCTTCAAGATGCCTGCAGAAATAATATATAATGTGCCCTGTTATCTGAAAGAAGTTTCTTCTATCAGTTGTTCCGACATCTGCAAGGCTAGACATATCACACAAGGCTGACAGAAATGGTACTTGACGTCTAGTAAAATGGAGCTAATCAACACTGGAAATGTTCTCGATCAAGTCCCAGGAACGTCTCACAACATCAGCTATCTGGTAAGAATCTTTTGTGTCAAGATGGTCAGCTCCAAAGACTTTCTAAAAGGGTCCTGTCATTAACACAATAAGAGGTGTCCTAGTAAAAAGATCAAAATCCAATTTAATATCCAAACTGTACAGAAGACCTCAGCCTGAGATATGCATAATTTAGGAAAAAACGATGCAGGAATACCTACGCTTACACAATATTCTAAGATCACCTCAGAACTTCTGATGGCCTTGGAAGTAATCCTGTGCTTTAGAAAAGAGGGGCGTAAGAAGCACAGCCACCATCTTGACTCAGTCATCAAAAGCTGAAGATAGAAGTGTAGCCACTATGACCATAAGGCCATCTACATGGAGAAAGGAATACATTAGTGCATTTAAGAGACTTTCCACATCATAGAAGTGAAAATTAGATATGGATCCAGGGGGCAGGAGTTAGATTCTTATTGCAGTGAAAAACTTCCAAGGCCTCTAAAAAGCAAATCAGTAACTGTGTGGGAATAAACCAAAAGGCTTCTCAATACATGGATGTGGAGCAGACACAGACACTATGCAAACCTTGAGAGAACAAAGAGGCTCTGAATAAATCCATTTAGCCTCCCTAAATTTAATGTAGAACCCTCATCCAGTTTCAAGAAGTAGCCACCTTACCACCCTTGAGATAAACGGAAGGCACTATCACTTCACGATCCAGTGAAATACCCAGCCCCGAGCAAAACTGCGTCAGAGTCTGAGCGCGGTCTTACATTTTACCCTTCTCTAAAAGCCAACTCTTTGGCAGAGTCCTATGACTGTAAAAGAGACTGCAAAGCTCAAAGCACACTTCATGTCATGGCTGGAGGAAAGTAGCAACAAGCATAGAGGATCTATCAGTACATCTAAAATCCCAGCTCCAGGAAGAAGCTTAGATTTGCTGTCAGCTCAAAAATCTTATTGTAGGACAGCGAGATACAGACCCCCACCTCAGGCAATTATCGACACAACACTTGGTGGAGCTGCTTCAAGTACAAAGTGGCTGTTTAAATCATTTCTTCAATGTCCGAGGGGCATACAGAACTTGTACCTGCCACATACAGTGCCAAAATCAACATCTTAACTCTGACAAATTGCTCAGAATACTGCCTGTGAACCAGAACATTTTGGAGCTAGCACAGTATGCAGAATGTAAATTAACCCCTCCACCAATTCTAGAAGGAAATGGCCTCAATCACCTTGACTCTAGACAGGGTCTGTCTTGAAGGACATTTTGCTGCTTTGAAAGACAACACTGGATACTGTTTATGATGCCTTTGTTTTGTTAGTGATTACTTCATCAGATATTTCAGTTATTTCTTCTTTAGCTATTGGCTTGAAAACTGGACTGAGCACCTTCTGACGCTATGCACTCCTCTGTCCAAGGCAGCAACTATGAATATGATGATCAGAATAGATTCAAACATTGCTATTGGAAGGAATATCTAAATAAACAACATGACTGTAACATATACAATGCTAAGGTCAAAGTGGAGTAAGATCAATCAAAAGAAAAGAAAGCTGCTGAAAAAAGGCCACCTTACAGCCAAAAAAAGCTAGAAGCCAAGAAGACTTCATAACAGTAAAAAGCATCTACATTACAAAGCAAGCTCTCATGCAGTTCAAAGCCTGACATAAGGAAGGTTTCCCCCTTACTTCACCAAAGGCTGAGAGAAAGTGAAAGGAAGAAACACATTCTTCCCCTCTTACAGCTGCACAAACAGCAGTGAAGGACAGAGGGTGGAATTCACTCCTACGGCAAGACCTGTATTTCTAAATAGATACACCCAGAGCATGAACCTTCAGTAAACAAGTTATTGAAGCAGACAGCATTGCATCATGTCTACTAACTAACATTCTGAAAGCGTATGAACATTCCAACCATTAAGCAAACAGGATTTCTAACGCAACTGGGCCAGATCATTCAGGTACAACCATCACATACACGTCTTCTGTATAAGAGAGAACAGGCTGTGATATGATCAGATGCACATAGTAACGAGGAGTTTCACTGGAACATCTGTACACCTGACGACATTTTACTGAGAGGCCTAACTAAACAAATTGGAAAATTTCACTTAGTCTCAATATTCTTTAGCACCAGCATCAAATAAAAAAGCAGGACATGAGAATCTGGTTCTAAGTATTTTAGGGAAGAAAACATCTAAAGTTTAACAAAAAACTTAGGTACTTAACCTGATATTTAAAAGGACAGGTTAAAGTTATTAAAAAATTGAATTGTTTTCTTAGTTCTGTTAACATACCAAAAGGTTCTCCATTCTTAATCATGGAGACATTAGAAAATCTCGATAAGCCCATGGCTTTGTTGTGAGCAACTGCAGAACTTCCATTTCTTCTTTTTGTGTTTTATTAAATGAATTTAAATCACCTTCAGTCTCTTGTGTATCAATAACATTTATGCATATTCTAAGTTGTGGGGTTTTTTAAATCAACAAAAACATTAACTTTGTCTTACCTTTAACCACCTCTGCCACATTACAATTAGGATCAATACTTCCAATATGTTTGGGATGAGCAGGATTAATATCTCCGCCAAAAAGAAGTGCTAAAAGGAAAAAGAAATGGCAGTAAATTATTTATTACACTTGAGGCAGCCCAGAAAGTTTAAATCTGATGTTATCTGAAACTTACTGGATAGTGCATCATTTTCTAAAGAGATACACTAGTGAATTGCCAGAATCCTTGTTTAGGAAGACTACTTGCCTCCCTCCTCCTCTTCCCCCCCTCCTTTTTCCTTTTTCATTTTTTATAGCTAAGACTAGTTAAAACAGAAATAGTGGTGTGGGAGGGTTAAGGTGAAAACCTACATTTCAGAGTGGACGATCAAAAATTAGATAAAACTAAGATGTAAAATGCTTCATTCATACCATTACATCAGAACAGAAGCACGCACAACAATGAAAACGTTATAGTAAAAAGGACTGAGGCACCGTAAGACAGCATTAAGCACACCTTTAACACTCACCTAAGCTGCAATTTCACAGCCGGCACAGAGGTCTCACTTGACTCTCTCCCTGACTCTCAGCAATACGCTCCCCACTCCCTCCTTTGCACAAGGGTCTGGCACTCACCAGATCCTTCACCGAGAGTTTAGCTCTCAGAAGTAGAAAGGGTTTATACTTTTTTGTAGAAGTGATTTTCTGTTATTTTAGCAAGTTAGTCAGCTCTGATATCAAACAGATGCAGTATGAAACGAGCAAAAGACAAGATCTGAAAGCTTTTCCTATTCCAGTCATGGTGAGCTAATACACTGGCACGATGCACCTTGCAGAACTGCACTGTAAGAAACAGTCTGTCAATAATGTATGAAACAGAAACACAAACTACGTAAAAACCTGCTTCCTCATTCTGCTTTCCAACTGTCTTTTTCATCAGTGCTTCAAGATTAGTATTTGCCATCACAGATGGATCACTAACATTGCTTCGCATAGAGAAACTGTACAAGGTTAACTCAACTTTAAGCATCTACAAGCAGTTTTAAGTTTCAACCAGTTAAATAAGAGTGTCCATAGGAAAAGCCGTTTCAGTTCAATGAAATACGTTTAATATTTTAGAACTAGTGCAAATTATGCTAGCACTCGACACAAGAATTCTATTAGGACAACATTTTTATTTACTGCTAGAACTCTTCTATGAGAGCCTTTTAACTTAACTTGGTTTTATGTCTGTCATTTGTCTGCCCAGGTTCAAATGAAGAATAAGCCGCACATTTATCTCATTTTGTATGCTTTGCCACATTAAAGTTATTTGCACACACACAGTAAGGCATTTGTTAGTCCATAAAAGGTTACTGGAAAGACACACAACTTGTAGTAAAATACCTTACAATACAGTACTCCAGCATCCGCATTATCTGTAGTGTACTACAATTTCTAAGAGCTCATAAAAGCAGAATACTGGGCAGAGAATGAAGCTCTAGAGGTGAAAGGCACAAGATACACTAAGAGATCACAAGACTGTCCTTAACTTTATACAGATTACTTTCTGCATGGTTGCACATACTGGTTAGTAGGAGCTGTGCAAGTAACTCCTTTCACTCTGTAATACGAATATAAAAAAGTAAGTTTGTTAGTAACAACAAATGTAACAGAACCTAATGACAAAGGATGACTAATTCTAACATTTATTCATAAATAGGGAATAGGAAGTAGAGGGAGACAAGGAATATAATTTAAAACTTAAGTTAGAAATACTCAACCTCTTTAGAAGGCAAGAAAGTCTAGACAACTTGCTGAAAAAAACAACAATAAAAATACATACGGTGCATAACCTATGCAAAATTTATGGCATGCTTGCATTTCATTATGAAATAAATGTCAGCTCTACAAACTATGTTGAGAGATTTGTGAGCAGAAAGATAGAGCTACTCTACTATCTAAAAATATTTCATGTTTCACTATGCAAGCTGTCTCTGCCAACAAGATTAAAAAGTGACAGCCACACTGACAAAGCCTGACAGTTCTAAAAGAAAGCGTACTGGTGTTTTGGATTCATTTCTGATAACTGCGAAGTACCAAATTAACCAGTTGCCAGTATATCTTTTACCATAATTAGCACAGAATATTAAGAATTAGTCACAAGTGTGGAAAAAAAATACGAAACAAAACAAACAAAAAAAAAAAACAAAAAACAAAGCTATAGCTTCAGGTTTACAAGCAATAACTTACAAGTTCTCAACAATGAAAAAGTTACTTACTGTGTTGGTTAATAAGCATACGGAAGGAGATGCGGTTGGTGTAGAATCTATCCAGAAAATACTGGATGTTACTGCTAACAAATGGATCAAAGCCGTATTTTTCCTTGTATTCAATCACCCCTTGCGCCATGGTTGGAACCACATCATTGTGTCTGTTCCTGACTTTAATTAAAACATCTAAAAAGCTAGAGGAAACAAAATCAGAAACAGATTGTTAAAAGTATAAACTCAATCTCTCACTTCCGTTTTCAATTCCCCACAGCATAACCACTTCATCTGTTTACTATCCCTCCCAGCCAACATAAAATTATCAGAGGTAGAAGATAAAAATTTAGCAGTACCTAAACAAACCAATTAATGAAAAATATTTGGTCACCTCTCTCTCATGAGATCTGTGAAATATTTAGGGCCTCAAATTAAGTTATTCCTCCCCAAAACTTTCCTTTAAATTAAATCTCTCTTCACTATTAATGGAGAACAAGAGATTGTCTTTAATTGCAATCATATGCACCATGGTTACTCTCATTTTCTGCAACCAACAGTAGCTGGGAGAGTGGAAAGGAAACTCAGGTAAAAAAAAAAAAAACCCTGACTGCCCTTCACAATATCCTGAGAAGTTTTACACTTCATACTTTCTTCCCAACACCTCAACCCGTGCAGTGTAACTTCTGAATGCATTTCCTTTACATGGCATCTATTCTGGTAAGTTTGAGTATCAGGACAGGTAATTATCATGTGTGACTTCTGTTCAGTTTCCTTTTCCACCGCTGGATGGCAGAGCGCATACGACGGTGCTCTGACAGGCTCTTCTCTGTGGTAGCTTGGGAAGTTTTAGGGTATCACTTCCATTGCTTTTAAGAAGCACCTGTTCACAAGCACTTACTTTGAAACAGCTTGGAGGATTTTTGTTTCTCCTGCCAAGGCAGCTCAACACCTCTGACCTTCAGAGTGCTCATCGTTTTTTTTTTTTCCCCACATACAAACTCATACATACTTGAAATATTCATTATTAATAGCTTTCTAAAGCCTAGACATGGAAAAATCAGTACTACTCAACTCTGCTACATTCTCTAATATTAAATGATTACATGATCTTGTTTAAAAAAAAAAAAAAGGCACACAATGAAATGCAGCTTTCAAAAGAAAGCACAGTTGGGAGACTTGTTCAGCTATGCCTATATCTGCAATTCTACAGATCCTTTCTAAAACAACATCAACAGCAAAACATTCTCAGTAGGTTTATAATGAACACTGAAAATAAATGCATTATTTTTATCAAAAGTAGAATATACACCAGCTAAGGAAGGAATCAGAGAATAGTTGGGTTGGAAGGGACTTTTAAAGGTCACCTAGTCCAACACCAGGAACATTAAGAACGTTAAGACCACCAAAAGTAAAAAAGACTACCAATTAATCACCATATTTAAAGCAGACGCTTCCTTTGTTTTCGTAACCACTTAGCCAAGACAATCACTTGATAGTACGCCATACTATTCTTAACAAGCGATATACTTCTAACACTATTTCTCCTGCTCTACACTGCCAGCTCCAGAGGAATGTATGATTCCTTTTTGGTAGTTTTTTTTTTTTTCCATCATCCTCAGTCTAACCACCAGTTTTGCCTGTCTGTTAACAAACAGTTCAGTAGTCTTTCAACACTATTTTGCTGCATAGAAAAGGGGAAGTTTTAACTGCCTAATTCCCCAATCTAAATACTATCACAGTACAGAATGACTGTTCTCTTACTCAGCGATCTTGCTGACTGGACAGCTTAAAATATTTTGAAGCTTAAAAGGCTTCTAGACTCTTTTTATGTTTATTAAGTCTTGATTCTGTGTGATCTGTAGCCACTGAGATCTGATGTTAGTTTTCAAGACAAGGCTAGTGCCTGGCTGTACTCATGCTGCTTCTCTGTTTCAGAGCAACAAGACACTAACTAAAAACAGAGCTGAGAAGCAACACTTAGAATCACATCTGAAAGACAACTGACAACTCTCTCTACTAACTGCTATTTGCTGACAGCTTTGCTATTTGTTTTTAAATACCTCCACTATCCACAATATACACACGACGCCTACGTGCTCCATGAAGGCAAACTGTTCGCCGACATCCCACTACCAAAGTTCTTAAATGCACAGAGCACGTCAAAGGGCAAACAAAGGGCTAGGAGGTTTGTCTGCTACAGACCAGCGAATCATAGCTGAAGCTAATGTGCAAATACACACAATAAAGGAATTCTTCATTACTGCAGTGCTTTGACAAACCTCCCACTCCATCTTCAAAGACAACTGAGTTCACTCAAGTGTTTCGGTCAAGCAGGTGCTTTTAAAGGACCAAACATGAAATATATAGGCACATTTCAAAGCAGCAGGGCAGAAATCAAAACACATTTCCTTAATCTTACCACTCATTCCTTACCACCCCTACACCCCTGAAAGACACAAAGCTTTTACTGTACTCAAACTGTGGGAGACCATATCAAGGAATTTTCAAAATGCTTATGGGATTAGCTGGGGGGGAAGGAGGAGGAAATACTCCAGAATAGCTCTGAAAATTTTATTTAGCAGTGACTGTTTTTTCAAAATTCAGTGTATCATGTTTTCAAAATCACAATGAATGAATAATGCAGTTGGTTTGATAGATGAGAAATTATTAATATGAAGCTATTTTAGTCAAGTGAGCTTCAGTGTATTAACAAAAGAATATTTAAGGTGTTACCATTGCGTTAAATAAATTAAGCCTATAGACTTCTGCAAACACAAATTAATGAATGTCACAACACAAGTTGTTATTTAACTCTCTAACGACTGTATATATTGCTCTGTTCTGATCTATCACCACAGTGCAAGAAAAGAAGTCATAAGAAAGTCAACATAGAGACAAAGGGAATTTTTGCTATGTCCCTTTTACGGACAGGATTATCTGAAAGATTAAAGACAAGAAAGTGATGAGTAGACTGAAAAAAAAAATCCTTTTAAATGGAACAGACATGCAATAGGGGGTTTTATGATTGGCTGCTCTTTTTTAAAGAAGTGCTAGCTGGTGGCTGAGAAGCACCAGAAAGACAGGTGCAAGTTCACACTGAAAGATTTCTCTACCAGAAAGCGTAGCTACTTTCAAAGTGCAAAACTAACCAAAGTAGCATTTCACGTTACCTGAAAGTAACAAAATGGCACCTTCTTAATCAAATCTACTCCAATATTTACTTATTTCAAATTGCTAACAGAATCGCTATTTTAATCTGCAGAAAGCAAACTACTTCTTCACTAAGTTTCTTATGTGCATGTTATCTCCAGACATACTGGCAGCTTACTACTGTAGTTGCTCTCAGTTCCAGGACACTCCCCCACACACACTCCCACAAGAGCACTACAAAGAGAAGTATCAGCAGAGAAACTCACAGGTATAGTGGGTGGAGTAAGTGTTCTTTGAAAGCACATGTGAACAGTACATTTTAGAAACCCTTCACTCTCTGAAAAACAACTTCTGCCTCTGTGTGTTTATCCGGGTGCATATTGACACCACAGGAAATTTCCAACACTTACACCCTCAACGAAGCGCAGACACCTTATCTTAATGCTCCCGCAACCACACTGTTCGACAGAACTGTGAAAGACTTCCACCTGACTGCTCTGCAGCTTGAGGAAAGATATTTGTGTTATCAAAAAATGCAAAAGTAACCTGACCTTTTGGTGTATGCCCATACTACTGACAGTGACAGTAATGTGGCAAAGTTTTAGCACGTCTTCATAAGGTCTGCTAACCAACAGAATGTAATAAAGGAACTGAAGCGCCTCCCAACCTCTTCATCACAGAAACGCTGAGACAAAAAAAAAATCACTTTAAAGATTTTTGTCCAACATTCATAAGAAAGTAACTCTCACGAACATGTATCTGTCCTCAAATTCATACACGAAGAGCAGAAATAAGTTGGGCCACTCTGAAAAACATCAGCTTTAGTTTAGTCTCCACACATACTCCCAACTGCGCACCCTCTCTATTGTGTTGGCGCTGCTGTCTGTCTTTCTAGGCCACACAGTGTAACAGTGTAGGGACCACCAGGCTGAAAATGGGCAATTTTTCCACTAGATCCATTTCCCAATTCACTTCACTGCATGGCTTCGCAGACAGCTGTGCCAGTACATGGATAACCTCTATAATCCTGTGACACTGATACATAAAATGGTTTCCTCAGAGAGACCAAATTCTGAGAAAACCAGAGCAGGCTCACCAGACAAGCAGAGATGTAACACAAATAGTCAGGGGGCAGCTTTATGTTCAACTGATCAAGTCATCCCACCATTTCAGAAAGCATTAGTTGCAGAACTACTGCCGACTGCGATGCAGCACATCTGTGGATATCGAACCTCTTTAAAAAGATCAGTTTGGCTCCCCTTCTCTCCAGTGCTAGTTAACTCGATTAGCCGTAACAGAAACCAAAGTCCGCCTCAGCTGACAAAAAGACCACCAAAGCACTCATTCAATTTCCAAAAATCAGCTGCTCTGTAAGTCTTCATGGTTTTTTGGGCGCTTGGGGTGCACACCACATTCAGCTCCAAACAGAAGCTGGTGGGGTGGTGCTGGGGCAGAAGTACTTCCATCCAGGCAAGCCTCACATTTTGTGATACTAATTAAGCTAAAGGAAAAAGAGATGAGGGCCATCATGAAACGTGTAAGTCGCCTGTTACCACACAGGGCACTAACAAGGATGGGCGCTATGATGACCAAAGGATGCAAGACTGGGTCTTCTGTAATACAAAGTATATAATAAGTAATATTAATATATAATACGCACAGTTCTACAGCATGCTCAATGCAGGAACAAGACAGCTGAGAGGAACCAAGAGATGAAGCACGCTCCAACCCCTCTTCATATGCTACTATATGCAAGGTACTCAAAGAGCTACACCGCAGATACTGCTAGGACAAGGCTCTGGTTCAAAGAACTGGGCATACCTTATAGAGTAAACTTCTACATGTCCTTCTCTAAGCAAACCAATCTGGTCAAAGAAAAGTACTATTCCTATTCATGCATCCCTAAAGACACTACCCACAGCGTCCCAGATAACAGCTCAAGTTCTGTATTAAATGATACATGCAATTACAAAATAATAGAAAACTCTTATGTTAACATAAATTAACTCAGATATGTGGGATTTTTCCACTGAAAAGTAGTTCATTAACTACTAGAGTTCCCAGTGTTTCTCCTCTGACCATAAGGCATAAAAGTAGGTCAGGGCTAGACAGCAGTAACATGGAATACTGGTACAGGAGATGAGCAATTTGTTAAGATTTATCTGTGGGTTATTACACGATAAATATGGACATAGTTAAGAGTATTTCTGAAAGATGTAGTTTGCAAAGAATATTAAAATAACAGGTAATTACAGCTCAATATCCAGTTAAATGGCATAGCCTTCAGAAAGTTAAGAATAAAGGACATGCAAAGAGAAGAGCAGGAAAGTAAATCTGACTTTATAATCTTGGATAGTAGCCTATCCAATACTGTCAAGAACAACAAGTTTGCTTTTTAATCATATAACCCGTCTTTCGTCCCTTTTCACAGGCCAAACTCAGTATAAAAGATGACTCTTAGTGTCAAAGTCCCTAGCTGGACTTCCTCTCAGTAGGTAGCAAAAAATTCCCAACATCCTTATTGTATATACTTAATTACATATAATAACTGCAGGATTTCAAAGATTTTGACAAACAGGTATACTGAATGATTAAATATTTGGTTCGTCATCAAATACTTGGTATATCATACTAATACAGAGCATCTCAAACAGTATTTCCAATTGCCATGAAACAATATCAAGAATGCATGTTATCCATATGGAAGAATCAGGTAATTAATTTGGTAATTATGAACAGACTCTAAAAACAGATCTCCAAGAAAACTGTTCATCAACCTTTTCAAAAATATATATATATTGTGATCTATCTTGAACCTCTGAAGTCCATAAAAAGCTGAAATTTGGTTACCTAAATGCAGAACATCCAAGATGGTAGCAGAAGCTATACAACGACCTTGTCTCCACCTGCACATCCAGGACATTACAGGCTTAACAGGACCTGTGTTACACCTGCCAGGCTCTTAGATGTCTAGGACAGCTTACACCATCTCAAAAGGCAACAGACACCTGAGTTCTGGTAACTTAATCCCACTCAAAATGTTCTTCCAAGTCAAGCAGTAGGAAAACTTACTGCTAAACTAGTCACAAACAGAAATTCTTGTCCCATCAGCAAGCAGGCTGCAAATACAGAATCAAAAGCTGTTAACAGCTAGATGTAATCGAAAAGTTCATCTGATTTATCCACTACAGAATAAGCACACCTAGAACATCACTGAAAGCTATCTAATCTATTCTTAAAAGCTTTTCTGATGGGATGCTCTACAGCCTTCTGAAATGGTCAGCTTCAGTCTGTTCTCACTAATACTAGAATTTGTACTTTTTGCCCTGCGTGCAATCTCAACTTCAAAAAAACCAAAACCAGTCATTTTTTAATTCTCCATTTCTTCACTTAGAGCAAGCAGCCATTCTTTATTACAGTAACTTTTTTTTTTTTTTTGGCACACTCAGATTTCCAGTGTCTTGCAATTGAATCTCTCTTTTTGCCAGCCTAAACACATGCCTTCAACATTATTCAGAGGTGGAACTATGCAAGCCTCTAATTCTTGTTCCTTTCACATCAATACTGTCCGTGTGTGTTTTAATTTCTTAACAGGTAATACCCAGAACTGAATACAGTATTCCAGCCTAGGACTCGCACTGAGAAAATAGTTACTTTCCCCTTGTTCAATAGCACTGCAATTCACTCAGTCTATAATCCTTATGTCTTCTTCTACAGTTCTGCCACACAGGGAATTTGGTAGTCGTGCACTTGAGTTTCTCCTGCCATGTATTGCTTGATACTTAAAAAATAAAAGTGTAAAGATCTCAGATAACATGCTCACAACCAGAAGAGTGTATCAGCTAAAATGCATTACCTAATAAAACCCTTAATTAACCTAACATAGCAGTTAATATATCTGAAACTAACTGAAGACAAAACACCATTTTTGCACAGCACAGGCCACATCTTGCACAGAGCATTCGTTGGACTGCAAGATGTGTTACGAAACACTTTCTATAAAGCAGTGCTTGATCAGGCAAGATTTCCAGAGCTTAAAAAGAAATTCAAGTTTAGAAGACAAGCTACCCTAAGAAAACCAATCAATGGAACAAAAAACCTGCAAGAAGTAATCTCCTGAAACAAAGCTGACTGCTATACAGTACAGGATAACCATAGACCTTAGTGTTGGGGGGGGTGGGGTGGTGGTGTTTTTTGTTTTTAAGTCTGATGCATGCATTGCACCTTTTGTTCTCCCTTACATGTGGGTGTTTTTTTCCTTTTTTATGCATACAAATTTCAAGGAAACATTCTGCTGATAATTTTAATATGGTTTTGTTGATAAAGAAAATTGGCTAAGCTTTCTTTTCTTCTCAAAACATAAGTAGTATTATTCAATGAGGTAGGTGCATGAGGTAGGTGAACATCAATAACTGAAGTCCATTAAAAAAGCTTTTAGATAAAAACAATGACTGACACATTGAAAGTTTTCAAACTGAAAAAATTCAAAGTATTGATGTGTTAAAACACATTACATACAACAGTAGTACGCTCAATGATGACTAAAATGTCATTTTAGTCATAGATATTTGATATGCAAGTATATTCTCACATGCGTGTTGTCTTCTCAATACAGCCTTGAAGGAAGCATTTCATGCCATTTCTTAAACTATCAGACTGTATAAATGCAGAATATATTGTTCAAAAGCACTTCAATTCCTATACTGTGCTCCAGATTACAATTTTGGCCTTTGCTGCACAAATTCTACCTTACAAATAACATCACTGTTATCCTATAGTACAAAAACACTTGGGTATTGAGACAGACTACTTTAAAATGAACCGTCACAAGAAAACAAATTACTCACTCATCCAGAACATGAGGATCCTCAGGACTTTTATTTTCGTATTCTAAAAGCTCAAGGAAACTCTGCATGTACCTGAAATAAGCAAAATGATAAAGGAAGAGTTAAAATACTTAAACCTAGATTACTTTTGATTCTTTTTCTAATCTTAAGACTACAACCTCATCTGAAACAATAGAAGCACAGTACATAGTTCTCTGCAAAGGCTAAAATGAAGTGGGATGCTGCAACAAAGAGAAAGAAAGCAACTATAAGTATTATACTGAGTTAAAAAGTATTATTTATGACCCTACAGTCCACAATTCAGGAAAACTGCTATATAAATCAAGCAGGTCTGTAATCTCACATAACTTAGTTCGTCCCTGTACCTTGATTTCCTGGTCATCCTCTTTGTACAGATGTTAGTTTGCTCCCATGTTCCTCAGAGAGCGATCCAAAATAAAGCTCCAGGGAACACTTCCCAAAAGCTGTGCTGACAAGACTGCACCAAGCTGGTCCTACCACAGTACTCCGGAAGAGTACTCCCCTTCACACACTCCCACATCTCCTCACATTGTACCCTCACCCACCCAAGCCTTCTCTTCTTCAGGCTGAACAGTCCAGACGGCTTGCTGAGTATCTCTTAAGGAGACACTCAGCTCTCTCAGCTTCTTCCCATATGAAAAATGCTTCAACAAATCTGTGTCATGAAAGAAGTGACAGCTTCTATCATGGCAAAGTCAGTCAGAAGAGGTTATTAGGAAGCTGCTCACCCCCATCTGTCATCATAGATTATTATGAAAGTCCTGTTTCTGAAGATCCAGGACAACCACCACACTTGAGAAGCAACACAGCAGGTGCTTTCTACTACAGACCTCCTACCAGAAATCTCAAACATCAGCAATCCTGTGCTGATGCTGAGGATAAAACAGCAATGAGTTATTTCTGGTACTGAAGGTATAGCTGATACCCCATTTTTGGGCTGCGTGGATTTGACTGGTTGCCTACCATTACTGCTATGCTGTATTAAGATTCCTACTCTGGAACAATCAAGCATCACTAGTCCCATGTTGAAGGATCAATCAGCACTTTTACTAGAGTATCAGGCAGGGGCAAGCCAAGTGTTTCTCTCGTCTAATGCAGGAAGTAATTGTGCAGAAAACTGTCTCAGTCAGAAAAACTCTAAGGCCGGTCTTGACCAGAAAAAAGCTGCCAAACATGGTCACCAGTCTTCAGCACAACCAGCAGGTGGAACAGCTTCTGAGGTCATTACGCTGCAAGGCTGAACATAGCACCAATGAGGAACTGAGAGTTTCTGAAACAAAGGAAGACTACACAAACTAAATGCTCTAACGAAATTTATAAACGTGCTAAAGTAACTCTCTTCAATCTCTGTGGTGACGAAGAAACTATGGAAACAGGCAATGCTTTTCCTATAGACAGAGTTATCAACAATATTTAGATGTCTCTCGCTGATTCTAAAGTAAATTGGTATGACTTTAGAAGTCAAGATCATTAGCACAAGCACTGTATCCAGCAAGTTAGAGGGACCAGCTCAAAGAAAAAGGTTATTAACTTCAAATCTAAGTTACTCAAATTTCTTCCATCACTTTTACTATTTCTTCCAGTCCCCTGACTAAATGAAGCTAGAAAAAAGTAACCTTCCGTCAAACAAATCTAACCCACTGTCCAACACCTACCATTATGCGTCACCCAACCTGCGATGTTGTAATACCCTGTATATTATCCCAAGTCTCTAAATAAAAACTCACAGCTGCAAACGCTGTATGTCTTTTTCTTTTATCCAGCTGTAATTTCCAGTTTTTACACAAAATTCACCCCCCCACACACACTCTCTCCCAAACAGCTTAAAATTAAGGAAATTAAGTAAAAACTTGTTTAAAAGTAAATTTATAACTCTGGTTAGCTGTAATAAATAATTCACAACATTGTCTTCACCACCACCAAGATTACAATCTGCCTACGGGTAAGCAGTCAGCAATGCAGTTCACTCCTGTAATAGCTACTACATGTAAAAAAGGTCATTCCCCTTTCATACAATTCGATTTCCTTGAATTTTCTTTTTATTTGAACTGTGGGTGCAGATATGGATAAATGAAGATGGTAACTACAAGATTTATCAAGCACTGAAAAGCAAGACCTTGTGATGTTTTAAACACACTTCACATACAATTACCAGCCAGCTAGAATAAAGGAAAAAAGTACCAGAATAACGGATGACTTGCTGTATTATTAGTAAATTAATACAACTATACAGGACATGAATGTACAAAAAACAAAAAAAGAGAATATCAGTTGTATTTTGCTATCTTTGGTGAGTCATCAAAAGCAGAAGTCAAAGCCTATGCCCTTCAAATCTGTTATCCTTCCAGTGTTTATTTTTTTTATCACAATACAGTACAATTCATTGGGCAAGCTCTTTGGTTTCAAGCACCCTTTAGCCTTGTTCTTTTGTTACTTACTGCCAGGTAGATTAAAATCTTGTTAGTCTGCCAAATGTAATAACTCTAGAATGGCACATTTCGTACATGAAATCACTGTAAACACCCATAAAGTTGATTCCAGATTTTTTTTTTAATTCATACAAGACACCTTTGCTTTTTCCCTATGTGTATTTCACTAAGATTTGTTTTTCCCCTATGTGTATTTCACTAAGATTTTCCTTTAGAATCTCTCTAACAACAAAGCACTGAAAAGAGAAAACATATCTCCATGGTAACACAATCTTGTTAGCATAGTATGAATGTACAAAATAGATGAAAAACAATCCCCAAACAGTACTGATTTCTCTAATGGGTCTTTCCAAGGAGAAAAATGGAAATTTATAGCCTTTATCAGGGAAAAGTACTAAAGAAAACCAGAGAAATTTGGTCAGGGTTAATTAAAATGTGAATTTTAGACATGACTGAGTAGCAAACCTCACACTCACTTTAGATATTTCACAAGCTCTGACCTTATCCATTATAAGGTTTTATTGTAACTATTTTCCCTTATCACATCACATTAGTGATTATATCCTTTATTCTGCAATTCTGCCATGTGTTCAATAGCCTACCTGCAGTGCACTTCAGCCTCTCAAAGCTGGCCTAGAAAAGGACCACTTCTTTGGAACTAGGAAGTTGCCCATTCATTTTGAAAAACTGAAAATAAGTTCCTGATCCCTAGTACACTTGTTGTTGATCTGTCTGTTACTTGGAATCACCACAGTTCACAGCCAGAACATATTAAGTGTTGTTATTTTGATTCACTTTATTCCTTCCCTTGCTACTCCATGTGAAACATACACAAACTAAGTTATAAACTCTAACTGGGACAGACCTAACATTTTACCTTTGCACAGACTGAAATGCAACAAGTTTTTTTTTGTTCATAGTTTACTCTGTGGGTAATGCCAGCTTTTTTCAGAAAAGCGTAGCTGAGTAGCACAAAGGAAGGACAGCTGTCTTGCCTATCCTCATTGCTGCACACATCAGACTAAGGAACCCATAAAAGAAGGAGGAAAAAAAAAAAATGCACCTTTCCTGACAGCAATCAAGCAATCAGTTGTAAAATCTGTTAGGCAGCACAGTGCAGTCCAGGAGTGTGGTACAGGAAGCAAAGTGCTTACAGCATGACCATGAAGATGGATTGGAGAACCGAGAAAAGAACAGGGCTTGCCTGCAGGAGGGAGCACATTCCCAGAAGTGACAAGATGAGGTTGCTTCCCCAGGGACCTTAAGGGACTAGGAAATTTGTGTAATACAGAATGTCACTGCCTGGCTGGACAGAGGATTGAGGGGAAAGGATCCACACTGTACAGTAGGCAGGGTTAATTTGTTTTCTTACTCCACTAAACCTAAGTTCCATCTATTTACAAAGCCACCTTACACTAATTTAAAAGTTTAATAAAACCTACTTTAAAGATTAGGAGCTTTTTGTATTTTTTGGCATGCTGACATTAAGGAATAGACTGGGAACTCAAATTCTAAGGCTCCAGCTAATCTGCAGTTTCACCAAAAGCACAAAAACATAGGCTTCTAGTGCAAAGCGGTAGTGTAAATAAATATGCTGGTGGCTACATAAATTACTGAAAACTAGCAAATGAATAGATTAAGGTGAATAATGCATTAATTGTCTTTGCTGACTTGTGGCAAATGTACATCAGATTTTTGTCTGCATATTAAACTGTCAAGCTTCCTCAACCTATGGCATAGTAAAAATAAAGGATCATGAAATCCAATCTGAAAAAAATTCTTTCTTGAAGTATCAAACAAGTGCATCAAGAAGAGGTTTCTTCATTTTACAAGTTCACAAAACAGCTGAACAGCTACATTTATATTTATTTATTCTACTGCATAAAATTCAGGAATCTCTCTCTAGATTTGCCTGAACTTCAGGTCAAGAAATTATAAATATGTTTCAAAACCTGCTATCAGCATCGCTGCATAATACTCAAGGTCATTCACACTGAAGTTAATAAAACTGTTTTGTTTTGGTCTTTTACTGATACAGCAAATTTTGCCCATGGTTCATCACCAGTATATCACTAGGACTTATAATCTACAGGTTAATGTTTAAAAAAGCAATCAAAACCCTCTAAACAGAAAAATAAGAAATAAGCTCTTCAAAGTCCACGTCTATAATCAGGAAAACAACATGCTACTTTTCTTACTTCTGACAAAAGACTACAAAAATATTCTTGCATAATCTCAGTGAAGATATTCCTTTCCACAAAAACTGTTGACTCAGGATCAAAATTAGAAGAACATGACATAAGTTTTGACTTCAAACTTCCATCTCTGGCTTGGATGTCCACTTGAACTCCTTCATCACAGTAAAGTCTGATATTAACAGAAAACTATCAGTCTACAGCTGTGATAGTGTAAATCACATTATCATATAAAATATATGATTTGGACAAGTATCTTACGGTCATTATATATTCTAATACACTCAAGACTGATCTTTTGGTTTTGTTTGTTTGGTTTTTTTTTTTTTGTTAAATCAGTAGTATCTATTGTAGCCATAATAGTCACACCATGAGTTCTCAAACCTCTGACCAAAAATTATGAAGCAGGCATCCACTCTAAACACCCATTCAGCTTTGTCAGAAGTGATCCATATGTTACTTGGCTGTGTTAGCAGGGCAGAAGCATATGCCACAGAACATATATTTGGACTAGGAGAATTATGCTGTAGACTCACTACAGAAAAATTATTTCCTTTTCTTCATTCACCTACCTGTCCATATTTCACTAAAGACAGCTTCACAAGCCATCTAGATTAGAAAAGCCTAAAAGGCCTGCATATTATCTACTCTCCTATTTGGCATAACAGCTTCTGGTAACATGAGACAGGTGATAGGAGCCTTCAAACCTTGCAAGCCGCCACTTAACCACTAAGTGATTGCTACTGTGTGGCTCCACAGCATTTACATTTATTTGAAGCACTTAATTACTATGTTTGAAGTGGTCATCAAGACAGCTAGTGTTACCTTTCATAGACAAACATACTTAAAGTACACAATATCACATATCCTAATTTGTATTCTCTAAGTCTGAAGCTTGATAAATATGAGACCAAACCCAGCAGTCAATGTACAGTCAACATGGACTTTCTTGGCTCAAGAGCTATGACCAAACTTAACAGAAGCCTACAACATTAGTTGCTGTTTCAGTCAGATAAGCTGTTATTCACAAAGTGACATTTGTTATAAGATATTTTTACATAAATTCTTTGGGTCCAGTATTTGCAGAGAGACAGACAATAAATACTCCATGAACAACAATTTTTTAAAGCTTAATACATACAAGGCAGTAGTCTCCAAATCTCACCGAACATGTAAGTAGGCTAGAAATTAACTACTGTGGAAAAGATGTCAGGACTTTGAATCACTTTGGATATACACTAGTTATTACAATGGAGAATGTTACTTACTGGACAACACCAGATTTCTGTCCTGTTCTGTAACTTCCACTGAATACCACGTTATATTTTTAAAGATTTAGCAATGAGAAGAACAAATGAGGTTTACATTTTCTTTCCGTATTTTTGACGAAGGAAGAGTAAGGAGAAACAACAGCTATTTCAAGAAGTCACGGTGCAATACAGTATGGAATATTTTAAAAGCGCGCTCTTGGAAGT
Source organism: Sagittarius serpentarius (assembly GCA_034782735.1). Taxonomy (NCBI): domain Eukaryota; kingdom Metazoa; phylum Chordata; class Aves; order Accipitriformes; family Sagittariidae; genus Sagittarius; species Sagittarius serpentarius. The sequence continues at coordinate 17,191,819 of JAVKLA010000058.1, forward strand.
TATTGACTGATTCTAATTATCTGGGAGACAACAGTATGCTTTTCCTAACTTACAAATTCTTATCTCCAAGATCCGAATTAGAGTATTTACTTAACATTAGACAGAAGAAAATGAAACTTCATTTGACAAGAAACATGCACTATAAACAATTCAAGGCAGAAAACACACTTCAGTTCAGGACAATTTAGAGCTAAGTTGCAAGTAAACCAACACATATAGTGTTAGTTTTACACTGATTTTTCAATCCACTTTTTTTTTTTTTTTTTTAAAAACTTACCAACTCTGTACTAGCCCAACTGAAGGCCTGTTAAGCAAGTTATCAGGCAACAAATTGACTTCTCTCATAGTGTTAGCTAGTCGCACGGGAAGTTCCTTCCGTAGAAACATGTACGAAGTCTTCTCACATGCATTGTCACGACCTGTTAGAAGGAAGGAAAAAACCAGATGTCCACTGCAGTAGATCAAATTTTAGACTTCCCAGTGCTAGAAGATTAAAAAAAAAGAATCCACTTGTGCAAATAAAAACAGTTTAAAAATAAATTTCTTTCAGTACCCACCTTCACTTGCCTCTCACTCCCAAGACACATATTATACTTTTACCTTCCTAGAGCTTAACCCCCTTTTTCTGACATTCTTCCTCATTTCACACACATAAGATAAAAATCTTATCCTATAAATAAAAATCACCAAATACCAAAGACTTGATATTAGCTGGAAATAAGATCCCAAAATACTTGCATGACTTTTCTACTAAAGTGAGCTTTTAAAAAGAGCATGCCACACACATAATGGAGGGTAAAGAGTGAAAACAAAGGACAAAACAGAATGGTAACAGCTGGTTTATGTTTCATGTCACAAGGTCTTCAAACCTATTAAGTACTTAAACATTTCAAAAGCACCTGGAAAGACCAGCAAAGGTCATCATCCCTCCTAGGACTAGCCTTCAAGATGCTCACTAGCCACCTGGAAAGGAAGTGCAGTGCTCATAACCACATTGTCACTTGGAAAAGCTGCAGCTGAGATTACCTTCGACTTTCACTTTTAAAAGATTTTTATCCAGCACAATATTTTGAATAATAAAAAAAACCCAAACAGTCAGAACACAAATAAAAGGGATCCAGCAAAATGACAATAATTTGCTGCAGACCTAGTTGGAACAGTGGTAATTCTCTGCAGCCACCCTACACGAACCAGAAGACTGACAGGGCTAATAGCATTATGCTGAGCTAGTTACTGGAAATACCTATAAAACTTTAACTACAAATATTTGAAAGTAGATGATGTTAGTACTCTTGCCCAAATAATTCAGATGGAAGATCAGACCTGACTTGACATACTTTTTTGTATTTTGCAGCGTTTCACAAATGGGGGAACTCCCCACCATAACTAATTTCTAAAGAGTCCAGGTAAATTAAAATAATAATAAAAAAATCTGTGTTTTACTTGTAATGAACAGTCAGTATTCTGCTTTTGACTAGAAAGACAGCAAATGTCTTTTGTGATGATAACCAGCACAACTGCCTGCAAAATTTGTGAGTGAAGGCATAATACAAGAGCTATAAATTATGTTCAAGCAAACCAGAAAGTGTTAAAAGCACTGCTAGGCACACAATCACTGAGATTTGCAATTTGAAAGACTCAAGTACAAAGCAACCAGCACAATCAAGGTGATACTTTTTAAGACAGTCCCATTATAATCAGCTGAACAGCAGAGTTTTCACCTTCTTTGCATAGGTAACATGCATTGATGGATTAGTTCCCAAACTGTAACACAAGCTTGGGGGAATATGCAGGACGGATTAGCGTTTCCCTTTTTTCTTGCTCATTTAGGTATTATCAACCAGTGGATCATTAAATTCTATTAGTGTCAGCAATTCTATTATTGTTCTTCCAGCAAACATCTCGACCTATTTTACTTACTTTCATTTTCACATCTTCAATTACAAATACACACATCCTGTCAAAATTAGACAGAGGAAACAAGACATTACATAGTTGTTTTCTGTGAAGCACAGTAATGATTTCAGAGTCCAATCCTTCAATTAAGTTAGATACCAATTCACCTACAATAGAGGATAGACACTTGTTTGTTCACAAGTCATTGTACATAGTAGGTCTTTAGGAAGACTGTGGCTGGACAGCACGAAAGACTCTCTGACTAGCTTACCGTACACCTTCTGGGCCAGAAAAACCCTCAGGAACCAAGGCAGCAACTGCTTCTTCCCAAGAGTGACGGAGAGCAAGTTTAGTTATTTTCTAGGCAATAGGAAGCCAAAGGAATGAAAAACAGCCCAGACAGAGAATGAGGAAATGTTGAGCAAGAACCCACAGCCTGCGGGAGTCTGTGAAAGGGCAGGGGGGTTCTTCACGGACACAGTCCCCGGGTTTGTGCAAGGCAGACAACAAAAGCTGCTAGACGGGAAACCAAAACTGGCAGAAGAGACCCGCTTCCTCTCCTCCCATGAGCAAGGGCACATCTCTATTTAATCCATCTCACCCTAGCAGTTCTAAACGGTCTCTTCTTAACGAGTTGCCTTGCTCTAACGTACAGCTACATTTTAGGTACGGAGCCCTTTGGGGTCCCTTGACGTGCTCAGGGCAGGAAAAGGAAAGGAAGTTCTGTTTAAAGCCTGCCTAACTTGAAGGCTTGTTTCACCATAACTTCAGTACATCTTTTTGGTTTAGGGCACGCGGTCAGAATATCGGCTGCTTAGCTGCATGCATTTTATCTAAGAGCCTCCGCAGAGTTGCTTCAGCTTCTAGCGTAAGGTCAGTTACCTGCTTGCCAAACAACACATGCATGGGAAGAGAGAACAGCTGTTCACTAGGATCAGCAATAATTAGATACTCTCCAGCTTTTGAAGCAAAAAGCATACTGTGTCGTAACAGTTGCTCCTTGGCTGCTGTTGCTCACAGCAACGCCTGTACAACCACATTCGTCAAAATGAGGAACATCCTACTAAGTACAAAACCACCAAAATCTGAGTCTGTAAGTTAGGTATTTTCTTTATATAATTTATCATACACAAGTAAGTTCTAAAGATCTTTCCAGAAACAGCATTCTAGTAAGCTGTAATGCCACTTTTGCAGGTTTAGCCTATAGTCAGATATAGTCTTTTTAACAGGCTGGCTTTATTTTTGCTTTATCCCTTAGAACTTTTTTCAAAGTATACAGCATTCTTTCTTGATTTTGTTATCATTCCAGCTGGGGCAATACACATTCCCAAAATCAGGCTTTTCTCTTAAACACCGTAGGCTAAAGCCAGTTTAAATCCATCGGTTTCAGTTCAAGAGAATTTGAAGTCACTCTCACAGGGTTAAAGTGAAAGTGAAACTTGTGAATCTTCTCTCCTTGATATACGCTGCAGCCCCCAAGCAGTTACTCAATAATACAAATACATAAAACAATGACCTGCTTACCTTTGCATGAATTCAAATGGAAGAAAGAATGCAGTAATCTTATGCCCTAGTGCAGACTACACTGCACAAGGCATCAAGGACTGTATTCAGCTTTATTTGCAAAACCAGGGGGTGTTGTGTCAGAGAGCTGATTAATTATGGTGCACTGAGGACCAACGGTGGCAGCAGACTTCAAGGCAGAATGTAATGACAGGGAAGTATAACGCTCGCATAGCATTATAATATACTAGGAGTACAGTTTTTGTTACAAATTACTAATAGAAGGCCCACTGCTTTTATACTTGAAGCAATGCATTACAAATACAGCTTTATGCTATCTTGTTAAATTATATGAAATTAACATTCATTTTTTACTCTGAGGAGTCATGAATTTTCACCTATAAATCACTCAACTGCAGGAACACTGCAGAAGAGTGTGGTCAGAAGACGCAATGTGAGGATCACTGGCATAAAGAAAAAGCTTCACATACACATTTTATTTGTGATTTTACTGTCTTGAGTAGTCCTACAGACACCAGTGCAACTACTGATTAAATACTGTACTTAAGTTTCTTCCAGAGACAGGATTTAAATAGGAAAAGCATTCAAGACTTAACAAAAAGCTGCGGGGTCCACCTGAGAACAGCCAACCTGCCATCAATGGCCAGCAACAGACTCTGAGCTCCAAGGCAGGGAGGCAGGACCTCACTGTTCAGCTAATGACAAAACAGCATCTACGCTGCTAGAGACAAAAAAGTTTCCAATAAGACTATCCATACAGCATGTCCACCTTGGTATTAAACCTACGGCAAGGCCTTTGCCTCCACTTTTACAGTCCACTACTCCTTACTATTTAACTATTAGTGATTAATTAGGGTTCTTTTTTGTCTTGCCTTCTTTACTAGTGCTTTCCATCTAAATTTTTCTAAGTAAAATAAGGATGTTCCAATTAAAAACAGCTAACCCACCACCAAAGACTTTCAAAGTTTTAGGTTCAATTTTCTCTGAATGTTCGATGTGCTTCCATTAAAATATTACACCTTTAATAACTAAGGATTTCTGCACAACTTTTATATTCATGCTGAGTTTGAGTTCTTTGAATAAAGGCTAAGTTAACATTTCATCCTAAAGAGTGTTTCAATACAAAGATATATTCATTTTATTTAAGTGAAGACTTACAGATCTGCTGAGATAGCATAGCAGTTTCTTTTTAGACTCAGTAATGATATATGCTATACTTCTGCTTAGTTGTCAAATATTTTAATTTAGGTTTCAAGCACTCGTAACAAATGAGCACAACAAAAAGTTGTTTGTTCAACTTGTGTTTTTAATACTTAAAAGTAAAGCATTTAAGAAGATTTTACAGCATTTTGTTTGGTTGGTTTTTCAAAGATTTTAAAGCAGATTAAGTTTTGGAGTGATATTTCAAGATACTGAAAATTTTCAACAAGTCAGAAGTTAGGGAAGGTTTTCATTTCACGAAAAACAGCTAAAAAAAATTATTTCCTTAAACTGGCAGCTGCATATGTATCCAGTATCAGAACCTCATTTGTGGATGGGCCCCCACGCTACACCATACTAGTGAAAGAAACATCAACTCAAACAAGAGTTTGAAGCTCCCAGTGCCATGTATGAGAGATTAGAAATACTAGAAAGGAGAGAATGCCCAAGACACCACAGCACCTGAAAGTCTTGGATCCTCTACAGCTTACTAAAAAGTCTGAATCCTGTTTCTTGAATTGACTGTTTCTAGCTACATATCTATTGGAAATGTTTCAGTAAGCTGTGTAACAGATCACCCTCTGGTATCTTGCTACCTGTGAGAACACAGAACAACAGTCCAAGTCTTCAGATCGTTTCAAAAGCCAACAGAATCGCATTGCATAGTTTAGCTAGTCCTGAACATATTAATGGAAAAAATACAAATGAAGGGAAAAAAACACTTTTGGAAGTATACAAATGTGTAAGGAACAACTGCTCTCATCTCAAACTGTTTCATTGGTGAAGATTTTAAATACCATTTCTGAGGTACGTAAGCTGTTAGACACCTAAGATTCTGCATTAGGAAAAGAAAACGTTTTCAGAACAGTGCATCAGAAATGCAATTATTTCAGTTTTCACAAGTTCTGCACTGATTTTTGTGAAGCTAAAACTCTGTCAGAGTTCCACAGAAGAACGAAGCAATATTCTGCTTTAACAATCTCGTGAAGAATGAAGGACAAATATACTACCAACATTGCAAATCTGACCCTTTCATTATGTATGCAAGTAACCTCTAGAATTAATTATACTTCATTAAAACTCCCTCTGCCCAACTTGATAATCAATGTTTAATGCAGGCAGAACAACCAAAAAAGGACATTCTAGTGGACAGCATCCATTTTATTTCATACATATACACTTATATACCCAGAAACACACAAAGCAAATAGATCTCTTTAAAAGCGTGCTTTTGAAAAACTGAAAATGGAAATACTAGAAGACTCAAAGTGAAACATTTCCTATCCACAAAGCCAAGAAGAAACGAAAGTATGACATCACATGATATATGGGCTTCACAATTTTACACACACCATCAACTTTTATTTCCCAGTGCCTTTAATACAGCAACACTGGATTTCAATTGAAAAATGATTCCGTTTTCTTTCTTTAAGCGAAAAAATTGTGCAGACCAAATTCTTAAGTCAGGCACTGAAACAGGTTTCCTTCAATGAGGAGTATCACATTAAGGCAACAAAGAACAAACCACACAGCATGCTGCCTCTTTGCTATAGGTCTACTCTGCTGTAGAGAACAAAGCAGCCGTGTACCACCCTTCATGGTAGAAAATAACCCTATAAAGTAATTCTGTTTTCTAAGGGACTATATTTTAATTCAGGGTCAAGAAGCTAGATCAACTTTATATTTTTACTTTTCTGAATGAAAGTTGTATGTTCAAGCTGATTAAGAAACTCCCAGATCATATCTATGGTGCTTACAACTTAACCTAGAATTTGACCAGAGAGGATGAAGGAAAAACACACCTAAGATAACCCACTCTACTCAACACTGGTAAATTACATCAATTTGTGAGCATCTTCTAAAAGGGTAGATGGACCAAGCGGAAATCCAGATGACCACAACAGTAAAACAGTCTGTGACAAAGGAATGAATGAATCCAACTGGATTTACCTAAGAAGAAATAGATAAAGAATACAGCAACACTCTTCAAAGCCTTATAGTTCACCACAGAAGAGGCAGCGGTAACCTAGACCATCAAGGACCAAACAAGCATTAGACTGAAATTGCAGAAGATTCAAGTCATAACTTGACAGAAACCTCCTGATGGTAAACACTGTAAAAGCAACCTGCTCTGCTTTTTTGCCATCTCTTCTCCTAGTGAAGTTAGACATCTGCCCAAAATTACATCAAGCTAATTGATTCGGTCTCTGAACTGGAGATTAGACTGAACACTGCCTAACATTCTTTGCAGCTCTAATTCTCTCATTACCCAAGAGGAAGAAACTGATCACCACGTATCCTGTCAATCACCTGCAAAAAGCAAGCAGTGAAATTTCGCACAGGGAGAGAAACAAGCAAAAAGGGAGAACTCTGAAGCAAGTCAGAGTTAATAAAAACACAGCACAGACTGCATAAATTAAGTTATACAATAGAAGTTACTTTGACAGAAAAATGGCAATAAAAAGCAAGGTATTTGTGAAGGAAGTAATCTTCACATTATTTCAAATGATTACTACTGCATGCATACCTAGCGCAAAAACTGAAAGAAATGTCAAGTGTCACCACAGTAGGTCTCTAAAAAGGTTTAAAGAAAGAGGTTGTTTAATAAATGCTCTACCATCTTCAACCTTCTGAACAATCTTACCTGTCCAGGCTAGTCAGTCACCCCATACAAAAGTCATATAGAAAAGCATATTCATGGCCGCCTCTCTGCAATCTTCAAAACTTCAAAACTACACCAAAGAGAGACTGTAATGCCAATACTGAGACTCTCTTGTTTAAGCAGAAGTCAGTGTAACAGACTGACAACAGATACACCTTTCAGCTTAGTGAAAATGAGAAGATACATTAGTCGAACAAGGATCTAAGCAGTGATCTCCTGAACTTTACATCAAACTAAGGTCAGTGAAGAACATTCTATGGACAACCTTCCACATAACAGCCTTACACGTGATAGAAACAAGCCAGGGCTTGTAACAATACAGTAGGAACAGTACCTACCCAAATATCGCTGCATCTGAAATGGTCATCATCCATGAGAGACAGTATCTCTAAATGATAGCGGATTTGCTTATGCAGTGAAGTATGGCACACCCAAAGAACTGATTTGACTGTTCTTGCTCAAGTATAAGTTGAGAATATAGGTAAACTTATTTAAGTAAGACAGTAAGACGTGAAGATTTCATAAGAAGCCCACCCAGAAGGTGACATTTAATATTAAAATAAATTTTCTTAGATGTGAAAAGGTGTTAGACATTTCCACCAAAAATAAATCATGTCGTTTATTCAATTAGACAGGCATCAGAGAGGAAAAAAGATAAGAAAATGTATAAATAAAACATAATTCAGAAACTTCAAGGTAACACAGGTCACAAAAGCAGGCTTGAACACATTAGGTCTTCTAAATGCAATACCATCAGACGGGCATAGATTAAAAGTGGAATGTTTCAGGGTTATACATCAATATTATCACTGGTAGACCTTGAATCCAAAGGAAATTCAGGAAGCAGAGTTCTACTTCCAGACAGTTTTCTCTACTAATCTATTTTCCCCTCTCTGGGATTCAACTCTTCTCTGAACATTTACCCATCTCTTCCCTGTTTTTCTCTTTCACCTTTTTACCCCAGAGTGCTAATAAATGGAAAACAAATGTAACATTGATAACATGGCCCACTCAGGCTCTAGGGATCACATGCCTGTAGCATATACGGGGGGGGAGGGGTGTATGTGTAATATTTTTTCAATTGGAAGGAATGAACATTCATCACAGTGCTGCCTCTGAACCAGTATCTTTTCAGTTTCTTCCACTGCAGTGATGGAATTAGACAACTGTTGCAAAGCCAGACCTAGAGAAAACTTTTGTTCTGGGTCCTGCATCAAGAAGCACAAACAATGTAGCGGCTATTCACACAGATGCAGCAGACCCTGATTCAATTCTGGCAAATTCTACAAATTGCTAAAGCAATACTATGCCGTCCAAGATTCAGATTACAAAAGGATTAGTTCCATACAGCAGGCTGTACACAAACCTTGATTTTGCTGCAGAAGGCAGCAGAAACTCAGCATGAGACCATGAACTCCAGTTCCTCCAGAACATTATCAAATGCGCTCAGTTCAGCTGCCAGATTCCCACATTCACAAAATACCCATCTGAGAACAGACTACAGTAGTAGTCCTTCACAGATGATGATCAAAGTCACCTGCTTTGAAAACCTAATATGGCTGTCACATCCCTAGCAGGTACTGGACTGCCAGGGTCACATCATAAAAGCATCAGTAGTTTCTGAGTATTAACGCCTGTCAGAGGAGACAGGAAAAAAAGAAACTAAGTGCTCTTGTTAGTCTTTTCACTGCACCCAGAGGTCTAGTTCTCTCCATTAACTACCTATCTAACACCGCGCTAAGACCATAGATACCACACTACTGTAACACTCAAAGCAGCAAAGTCCCACCTGTTGTACGTCTGAGGAACTCTGTTCACAATCCATGAAAACAAGATCAGAAGCCTTTCACCTCCTATCCCTGTGAAACTACTACTATTGCTTTTATCTAGGGCAAAATAAAAGACAGGAAGGCAGGAGCGATCAACCACATCTACTCTCTCCTCTTGAGCTTCCAGAACACACTTTAGCTCCTATATAGGCAAATCAATCAAACAGAAAGTGAAGCAAAGGGATGGAGAAATCTTCAAAAGAATACGCAAAAAGATCAAGGCATCAGAGCGGACTGAGCAAAGGCTAAAACTAGTAACTTGCTGCTGAGGCTAGGAAAACAGAACTAAAGAAGGATCGATTAATTCCATGGATTATACACCATTTCAGGACCATGGGCTATACATTAAAAGGCAAATAGGCTATGCTTGCACAGTCCCAATAAATGTGACTACAAACCACAAAAACACACCACAGAACCAAAACAACCCCAACTCCAAAAGCATTCCTATTCCCCAATAGAAATAAAGACATTTTCAGCATACTCTTTAGGTATTTATCTCAACAACCACTAAAAATACCAATCCCACAAAAAGCATACAGGGTTTGTTTGTTTGGTAAAAGACAGGGCTTTGTAAAACCCAGTCAAGACGATGAAGCAAAGGGAAAAAGAACACCCGCAACAACTGGAGACGCTGACTCTTGCTGAGCCTCGCTCTCTACCACAGGCTGCCTCTAAGCAAGCTGTAGGTTGAAATTTGATTCCCTTTTCCGACCTACCACGTTGTGTTCCAGGACGGCAACCGCCGCCTGTAGAGCTGTTCCGACACAGGTAGCCAGCAGACGGCCAGATTTAAGGATCCATCCCACACTAACCTTAGGTATTCAGCCTGATTTTAGACATCTCAGACCTAAGCTTCGGCCCACGTTCCATCACTGCTCTCTAAGGCTATTTCTACCAACACCTACAATTTTTTCATTAAAGTAGCCTGTTTTAAGGACGTGCTTTCACTTGGCACATATAAGCAGCATATTAAGAGATTGATTCTATGTCACTAAGAAAACTGGAGAAATTCTGAAGTTTCAAAAAATGACACTTGAAGAATTAAGGACAGGAAAATATTTTTAGATCTTACTGAACTATAATAAATGTATCACTTTTATGAAGTCTGAACAATTTAAGTTTTGTTAAACAGCTACTGCCAGAAAGCCAGCTAAAGCCAGAGGAATTGAAGTCTGCAAGTAAGCTTTCCCACATAACTTGTTTCTGTTCTTCTGTCCAATTCCCATTACTAGTTGCACCTTTGCAGTCTAAGGAAAAGCACACTGATAGAGGTGCTCGAGCCTTCTCAATCTAAATTATTTATGTTCATAGATGAGAATTTAGTTATAAACACTGTACAACAATTGATTTCCACTCTGTGCCGTTTCATCGGTAAGTACAATCCACAGTAGCAAGTTCACATGCTGGTTAGCTTTCCAGTTAAGCTTTCCAACAGTTATGTGACCCAGCATACAGGTGAATGACCAGAGCTGAAGTACAGACACAGTTGAGCTTAATAAACCATTTCTGATTTATGCAATTCAACTAACAACAGATTCAAGCACTCTTTGACTGCCAGGCCAACGGCAGCACTTACTTTGTATTCCAAAGGAAAATACCAGGATAGCATTCACTAATGAGAATGCATTAGCCTATGTTTGTTGTCTAAATGACCAGTCCAAATCCCATTCACAATCAAAGCTCTAGACTTTAAGTTCAAAATTAAATAACTACTCTTCAATTTGTATATAGAAAAAATATACGTATCTCCACTTATTCCCAAAATCTCTGAGTCAGCTTGTTTATGTCTTATGCGTATTAATTACTACAGCCATATAGATGAATACCACTGGTGCCAAGAGAAAGTCAGTTCCTATTTTCATGTAAAAGCAGGTTAAGGACAAACTGTCAAACAGCTGTCATTAGCATAAATGGACAGGTCAACATAGACGAAATCATTACATTTATTACATTAGCTATACACTGATGTAATAATAAATAGCGTAGTAGTAATAATAATAATATAAGTTACAATATTTAACTTGTGAACTCCAGTAAGCTTGTCTCAAGCAAATGGTCCTCCGAATGAAACTGACTGTGCTGGAAAGCAGCTTAACTTGCTATTGAACTGGAACAGATAAACAGAAGGAATTAATAGATGCACAATATACTGCAGATCTATCAAAGTCTTAGTCAAACTGCAATCATTAATTTTAACTCTTAAAGCCACAACCTTCCCGTCACAGAAAAGACTCAAGGGAAGATGTATGTGTCTGTCAAGAGGAATGGATTATCGGGCAACCACTTGTAAAAGCTGTAAACCAGTACCACGTATTATACAGAACAACCCAAATTAAAATAAAGGCATGAATTTTTAAAATAAGCTTCCCTGACCTAAAACAAATGTTCAACTGCTTACCACTCGGTTCTAAAGAAATAGATTTTTGAGTATTTTAAAGCATTCACCAAGAGAAAGCACAGTAATCAAAAGGATCTATAAAGTTCAATGCAGCTGCACTCAAGCAATTGCCCACAGGCTGTATTGTATTTTTAGACACATAGGCCCAAGGTTGTCTTTCCTTGGGGAAATCTGGGAATAGGCTGAAAGTCAGATGAATCATTTTAGCAGCTAAGCTCTGTCTTGCCTGTATCACGGGCACTCCCCACAGCAGGCAAAGAGCCAAAATGTTCTTAGGAAAAAAACCATGGCCCAGGTCAGGTTCCTGATCCCAGAGCTATCCATGCAATCCAAAGACTCCCTCCCTAACCAAGCACAAGGAGCCTCTTAAAAAAAAAAAAAAAAAAAACCTCGGCTCTTCACACTAGGTAAGCTCCTCTTCCACTAATGCTCCTGAGACCCAAGCAGGGAATATTCCAAGAGCAGGAAAGAGTTGTGCATACTGTGTGGCACATCAACCCTGGCCTACGCTGCAAAAAGGCTCTACGGCTTTCAAACAGGAGATCCTGGACAAAACAAATTTAGTGTTTTGTTCTGGTGAGACTCGAAATTTTATAACAAGTTTAAAACTTTTTTAAAATGCAGATGAAGCTTGAAACACCAAGCCAAAAAAACCCATTCCCCATTTGTTGCACTCCGATCAGATTCTGTTACAAAAAGCTGACCAGAAAAGACTGAATTTTGCTCCTTTGAGCTTATAATCACCTTTTCTGCCATAAAAGGTGAAGATCTATTTCACATTGAAGGTTATAATTAGATTTTCAAAATTTTTAACACTCTCCCTGAGCTCTCACAGCTTTAACAAATTCCTCCCTAACCTTTATGGAAAACTTCCGTAATTCCCACTAACTGTTCCAGAAAAACACAAATCTCTGCTTTATCCTTTAGTCCCTGTCAACGTGCCAAAAGGAAAGTTATTCCAAGTCTCGAGCATAAATAAAATAAACGTTTATGAGCAAAGACTCACGCAGTTAATACCAATTACGTAAAAATACTGCCAATACCACATGATCCAGCTTCCCTTCAGTCCCAGTGAGGTGAAATGTATTAGACTGTTAAACATCTCGTTAGAAAATGCTTCTGATGATTAACAAACCACACTGCAAAAAAGATTAGAGGATTCCTCCATGCCACTGCTCGTTACCAGGGTTGAAATGTATTTACCCAAGCTACAAAATCTTTAAGAAAAGCATAAACAAGGTCTAAAACAAAAAAGTAGCAGTTAAAGTGCAAATTAATTTTTTAGCAAAGAGTCATTTTGTAACTTCTTAACTTTGCCTCTCTCTATTTACAGTCTTAAACCCAATTCTGAAAAAAATCGACTTAAAATTGCACAAATGTACTATTTTAAAGAATTAAGTCAGTGAAAGTATTCATAAAGCTGTGTTACTTATTTTACGTTGAGTACAAACTAATGTGCCAGGTTTTTTATATGTACACATACACACAGAGTAAGAGTAGCCTCTTCCCAGGCAAAGAAAATAATTTAACAAACAAGGCAAAGAAACATGTAGGAGAGAATGTCACATTTACATAGGTTCAGAGCAAAACAGAGTCAGTATAATAGTCTCTTACTTGCTTACACACAAAGCATCAGAAAAAGGAGAATTGTCTCTCACAGTCATAGTTCAGTGCTCTAATCCGTCCTTTCAACCTACTATTCCAAGAAAAAAAAATTACATTTAACTGACTCCAGGAACACACACAAAATCATAAACATTTTAAAAGGGATAAGTAGCAGCCTGTAAAATATTTTAGCAATTTGGGGAAAAAGATGGCTTTTAAAAAACACTAATATAATAATGATAACTGGCATCAAGAAAAGCTGCTTTAATATAGTTACTATGGAATCAGATAATTCCTAAATCTATGCCTAATTCTATTACAGATTATATTGTTTTGGGCCATGGGAACTGGAGAAATACTACTCACTCTCCACAGAACAGCACTGTGAAGATCAATGATTGCTAGTGAAACGCAGAGTATATCTATAGTGTTCTTCATAAACACGTACTGAGTCTGGCTGGGATGGAGTCAGCTTTCCTCACAGCAACCCGTAAGGTGCTGTGCTTTGGATTTGTGGCTGAAGTGTTGATAACACACCCGTGTTTTCGCTATGGCTGAACAGTACTTGCACAGCATGAAGGCATTCTCCCTCCTGCATTCAGCCCCTACCCCAGCAAGTAGGTTCGGGGGCAGGTAAGAGGCTGGAAAGGGACAGAGCTGGAACAGCTGACCGAAGCTGGACAGAGATGTTCCATATTACATGATGTCAAGCCCAGCAATAAAAAAAAACCAGGTGGCTCTGTCTCCCAAGACAGCCATTACACCGAGACCAGCCAGGCATCGGTCTGCTTGTGGGAGGTGGTGAGTGACCACCTTCACAGGACTTGTTTCTCTTCCTCTTTCCTTCCTTATTAAACTGTCTTTATCTCGACTCACAAGTTTTCTTACTTTTGCCCTTCCTATTCTCTCCCCCAAGCCAATGGGGGGTGGGAACAGGGGAGCAAGCACCTGCATGGGTGGCCTGCTCCTGGATGGGGTTATCCCACCAGAACGCTGCACATGTACTATACAGCAATGTCATCTTGAAGTTATTACATAGTTTTTTGTGGGTTGTTTTTTAGGTTTTTGTTTTGTTTTTTTAATTAGGAATTCCACATGCAACTTCATAAAAAGCCAGGTACAGCATCTGCTGCTGCTGCTGCTCCCACCTTAGCAAACATCAAATTAACTGGGAAATCAGACTGCCTCAATACAATTTATTGTCTCTCTACCACCTTATTATCTCTTGGTGCTTATCTATGTATTACTTCATTATTAGCTCTATCATTTTTTCAGCTACTTCAGTCCACCTGACTTACTCTAATGTCCTCCTCTTCCTTTTCTTTGAAAGACAAGCAGTGTGTTTTCCCACTTCCACAACCCTGGGGCCATCACCATCGGTTATTTCCATGACGCCTGTAAGCAACAGCTGTGCTGCACCACGCCGGTCACATTTGCAGAAGTGTTCAGCTACTCACAAAACACAGCATTGGCTTATTTCTGCTGGCACCCACTAAGCCAAGAGGATCTAGACTTACTTCAGCTTATGTAAAATTTCTATCAGGGACAGGGGGTAGCTGTGATTTCCTTTCAGTTTCTGGATACAATCTATCTTTGTCTGAAGATCAAAGCAAAGAAGAATTCAGCAGTCTTTATCATTAAGTACTTCAATCAAGTAAACGCTACGCTTCAGCATTCTCCCCAATTACTATAAATTATCTCAGCATCTTTTTCTCTGCTTTTCTATCCCATGGCTTTTCACCTCAGCTGTTATTTGTACTGCAACCCGAGATACATGTCCTCCTTGCTTCCAGTTTTCATACGATTCTTTTTTAATGAACAGGATTTCTGGAATTCCTAACACTGCTCTACTGCTCTCTTATCTCTTGCCTACATCAGAGTTTCTCTTTCTGAAAGTGACAGATCATCTTATATTCCTTATGTCTTAGGAGAGACCCTATCTACCAACTTCCTTAGCTTGTAAAAGTTATGCTGCCTTAAAATCATTAGCTGTCATTTCCTCCATTCCCAAGGGGAAGGAATGCTATCAATTCATGATCATTTTAATTACATTTTTATGAAGTTCCAGGTTTTCAAGCACCTCCTTATTATCCAAACCTAGTCTAAAGCAGGCACTTCAACAATTTCTACCCATTTCTGGAAGAAAAAGGTGTCCCAAGCATTCTTAGATCTTCAAGAACTACAGATCCTATCTTTTTGTCCTTCCAGAAAGAAGTTTTGCCAAGCCAACTTCTGTCAAGCTGTATTCTCTATCACTTCTGTTACTTGCTAAAAAGAAAAAACCCAAAAAACTAGGATTGTTTACTGCTTCATGCGGATTAGGCGTTCTTGTCCTCTTTCTTTCACCAAAAGACATTCACCTGTCTGCTTCAACACAGTATAAGCTTCAGCAAAAAAGTGTGTGAGTATGCACGCGTGTACGTATGCAGCGTAACATCATCTCCCTTTCCGAGCCCCTGAAGGCAGAGGACTGCAGTAACACCTTCGGTCAGTCCAAAGGCAAACACAACACAGACCAAGAAGTTTTCTGCCGTGTAGGGAAACAAAACACAATCAGTTCCATCAGCTGGAGGGTGCTCACTTGCAGACTACTAGCCTATGCTTACAGGTGAGAAGTGGCCAGTCAAATCACCTACTGAAGGCAGACTTTCCAATGCTTAGGCTCTGTAAGAGCCCCCCCCGCCCCCGCAAATCTACTGCCTTGGTGTTCCAGTTTGATCGTCCACAGCAGTTTATGGAATTTGTACTGTAACTATACTAAAACACTGAAATCAGAATATGTGATGTCTCAATTACTCATAGAAATGAAGTGTTCCTTTATTGCATAATCAAAATAGTTAAAAATTTAAACCAGAGCTAACATTTTTCTTGAGAACTTTGCAGAACTGCACTAATGAAGATTTAGCTAGCAGCATAAAATTTGAAAACAAACCTTTTCGGGGGGGGGGGGGGGGGAACAAGGTGACTATCAAACAAGCACACTTAATCCCTGAAACAGCCTCCAAAAGTGACTGATACAGATAATTACATAAATGAAATGCACCGTGATCCAATATTACATAGTACTCCCACACACACAGATATCTCTATCGTATCACAGTTCAATAGTGACTGCTGAACAAAGTTATCTAACTGCAATGACTCTTCCAGACCTTGACAACAATCAATATTAGGCCCTATAAAAACCTTTGATATTATATATAGTATTGGAATATCACTGTCCACGAGAGACTAGCAAAGTTGTAAACAGTAACACATTATGAATAACAACAGCTGCATCAAACAAAGGCTTCTAGCTACAGGCTGTGCTACAGCCCATTCAAAGAAAATCCTTTTTTATATTATGAAATGCAAACTTTATCCATACTCAGATCCAGAGAATGAAGGACTGAATACAGAAAAGCAATAACCCCAAAATAATTCAAGAACAAAAGCAGACAGACAATCCAGCTTGCACATCCAGCTTGCACCATGACAAAAGGCTAGCTTTTCAAGGTAAAAACAAAACAGCAGTAAAAATATTCTATTCCAATGTTAGGCAAAACTCCTATCAGGATTCTATTTAAAGCTCTGACATATTTGAAAAATAATATTTAAAATCCTGGAAAAGCCAAAAAAAACCAATTCCGTGGTATTTTCATAAGACTTGAAATAATTCATTTACCGAATATATTTAGCTTTACAAAATCAAGACAAAATACTCCATCACAATGTACAAATACCTCGCAGTGAAAAAATTCCAGGCATCAAAGGATCCCACCTACCAACGAAAGCTATAACAAAATTGCTAGTTGGAAGCTGAAGCCAGTCAGATGAAAATAAAAGGCAGTAATGTCTGACTAGCATTCATCTTTCTGATTCGATTCAGTGGTTAGCACACCGACGGTTAACATTCATGGTAAGAGGAAATTTTTTTTGAAGATGCATTTAAATCAAGCATAAGGTTTTAAGGTCAATGCACAGGCAGCAGTAGAAAAAACACAGCTGCAGGCAATAAATGACAGGTAATTATTTAATAATATCTGTTAGCCCTAAACTTTGCCAGTGTCTTAGATGCACAGTCTCTCCACTAACATGTTTAAAAAAAAAACAAAAAACAAAACAAGAACACAAAGCTTCTAATATCTTTTTGTTTTAAAAAAAATCTTCTAATAGTCATCTTCTATCAGAAGATTAATAATTATGTTTGGAGACATAAGGCTCCTTTTGATCTCTACTTTCCTACCCCCACATCTTGTTGTTCAACCTGTATCTGCTAGCTACCTTTTCAACGGCACATTTTCAGTTCCAGTGCTGATGCACGCCTGCTGCCGACAACATGCAGTGGAAACACTCTTGCGGAAACCTGATCTAATACTGCACATACAACTGACGGCAATTGCCAGCAATGCCAATACCTGGTTTACTCTTTACACCAGTTTTGGAAGAGGCCTACAAGCTTCCTCAAGACAGCTAAGTTTAATAGGTACCCCACAAACTAAACAATTTCATACCAGAAATTACATTTAAAATGGGGAGGATCTATTGCTCATGTTTGCCTCCAGATATGCCCCAGGACACAACAGTTTCCAAACTGCATACACTCACTGTGATTATCTGCTGCATGCTCAGCTGTTCACAGTACAGTAAAATTACTAAATTACCACCTTTGCAATATTTCTCAATGCCAGCAGCTGTAGCAGTTGCCACAGATACTTTGATTATAACCTACAAAATCAGGATCTCCTAAGCCGCATTCCACAACAAGAATTCACTGTAATTCACTGTCTCCTATCTTAAGTATATACATGACTTTTTTTGTCCAAACTCATCAGTAACTATGTGGTACATGAACACTAACATACGACAAATAAGGAAGGGTAAGTGCCATTTTTTGAGTTTTACTAGTATGTACAAAAAGCTAACGAAAAAGCAAAGCTTAACCCCATAGGTACAAAATTCACCCAAAACATTTGGTTTGAAACTTAAAACAGAAAAGGCTAGAATATAGCCAAGTACAACTGGCAAAGAGAGCTTTAGTAGTAAACAAGCTCCAAAAGCACACAGCACGTTTTTGATGAAACATACTTCAGACTCACAAAAGTCTCAGGCATTTCATCAGCTGAGCAGCAGCAAGGAAGGTATTAGATGAGTATAGTATACTGGCACACACAAAAACAGCACTAGCACAACTTCCAATGACTTTGTGCATGACCAAAGGATTACACAATACATATTTCACTTGTGTCTTCACTTGTGATTTTACATGTAACCATTTCAGTACAACCATTCGCTTCATGAAACGTTCATTAGTATCTTTACTGTCAAGCGAGGTACCCCAACATGACCCAAACCAAGCAGTTGCATGGAGCTTGCTAGCTCAGGCAGGGTTCAGCATTAGTACAGCTGTAAGGGTTTTGGCTCACACTTAGACCTTATCACGCCAGGCTGTACTGTGGGCAGAATGAGCTCAAGTCTCTGTGTCTTTTTTTAAATGTTAGGACACTCCTAGACACGGAAACTCTACTTTCCTCATATAGACCTGTCTGATGGGTCATTTACTTCCCCCTGGCATACACGACTGATTGGTTACCCACGTATGTAGCTGGCAATGAAGATTACTGGGTATTCTGGATTAACCTGTCATCCTCTAAGGCCCACCTTACCCACTGAAGCAAATCTGAATTGGGATGCTGCATCAATATGGATCTCCAGTATGCGCGTTTTTTTTCTCAAACAGTCTAGCTCTCAAGAGGGTACAAAGATTCACGTACCTGAATGTTAAACTACATCTCTACTTACAAGTTCATTTCAGAAAAGTTATTTTAGTAACTGTATCAGACTGGGTCATTTAGGAATGCCCGCACTTGGAAATCTACCAAAATAACTTCCAGAGTAACTATCTAGTTTGGAAGTACACAGCTGAATCCAGTTGGTTGGTTTTGTTTCCAGACCAGAATAATTATGGAGGCCTGGATAAGCCTGGAGTGACATGTTAACATTAAACAAGGTCAAAACTTGTTTACATTAAAACACACTTACCGAAGGTCATTCTATTGCAAAGGAATGAGATTGCACAAGAATCCTGGGAAATGCACTTTGTAAGAAAGAAACTGAATGAACAGTGTTCAAGAAGACTGTGCAAGCAGAAAATGAACACACATAAAGAAGAAAAAACAGCACCACAGACTGTCTGAGCACTCATGTTCTGGGACACAGAGGTCCCAAGCACATGACACAGTAACCTCTTACATAGTTGCAGCAGCTACAAAGATAGCCGCAAGCTCAACAGCAAGTAAATCACACACGGCAGAACATGGTATGTAGACACACAGAGGAGACAGCTATAAAAACCAACTAAGAATCACTGCTTTTAGGTATTGCTTTCTGTTTGGTTTCACAGGTTTTCAGTACTAGTGAGTTAGCTTAAACAGCCAAACTGCCTTTTGTAGTGGTTTAATTAATTGAATTAAGCTACCTGAAAGAGTTTTTGAATAAACATCATTCACTTCCATCACTGGAAAGGAATAGAGACTCTAGAGCCCCACTATGCACACAACAGTATTCCCTACAACCCACACTGTTAACTCAGTAACAAAAATCTAAGCTGTATGTCAATATACATTGCCACCAACTGTCTTTGAAGGGACTCTTCAGCCCACAAGAAATATAAAGGTTCTCTCCCCCTGCTCACCAGGATTTTGCAGAGACAAATTTAGAAGCCAGTTTAGCCTAAAACAATACAACCAATACAAAAAAAGACAAAGACCACATTGTAGTTTCATTATTGTCAGAAATTAAGGCAAAAATCCTTCCCCAAATAAATCTGTATTACAGTAAGTGCAAATTCCTTTTTTTTTTTTAAATACAAGAAGCACACATACATCAGACAACAAAGTCACAGACTGCCATGAGAGGGTTGTTCACACATTTCTTTTGGGCTTATTCAACATTTGTTGACAATTTAACCATGTTTTTATAACACAAGCACTATATTTAGGTAGCTCAACACAAATACCATTTCTTTTTAAATGAAACACTAGGTAGCCTCTATAAGCTGACTACAAAACAGTGTCTTCTTCCCATCAAACATTCAGGCTAGGTAAACACAACTGAACTGCATCCTGAGTATCACGCTCCTTATGCTTGGCATATTTGCTCTCTTGAATACTTGTGTCCTGTGACACCAGAAAATTCTTTTTTGGTTAATTCAG
The DNA here is from genome assembly GCA_034782735.1 of Sagittarius serpentarius. Taxonomy (NCBI): domain Eukaryota; kingdom Metazoa; phylum Chordata; class Aves; order Accipitriformes; family Sagittariidae; genus Sagittarius; species Sagittarius serpentarius. The sequence goes on from JAVKLA010000058.1 coordinate 17,212,129, forward strand.
GTATAAGTAACACAGCTCCCTGATATAGTGGATATTGTCCAGGCCTTCCGTGCCTCGAGTGATAAAACTCTTGCACCTACATCTTACATTTTGTTGCCAATTTCTCCCCTAGGCCTCTGAAGACTCCAACAGAACCTGAAATTACCCAAAGCTGTCAACATTTAGGATCACAAAAGTACATTGTTTTTAACCTGTTTTATTAAGCTGCTGTAAACTTCCTACTTGAGGTTTCCTAAGTAAATACAGGCACTAAAGAGGAAGTAAGTGGAGACTTCAGGCAGCCCATAAGGCTTATTAAGGTCGAGCTGATAGTGTCAGCAAGGCTGATGCGACATAAGACTACTAATCTTAGAAACTCCTGGTGACCTTAGAAGCCTAAACTGTAGGCATTTTTTTCTTCAGAGGTTTTAAATGTCAATGACTATAGTTTCCTGTCAGTCTTAAGACATGAATACACTTAAAATATATAGCCTACGCACACACAAGATTCCACAGACACATCCAGTGACAACAGACTGGAGCACATCCAAAGCACAGGGCTGGCTAGGCTGTAACATACCGTTCCTACTCTGTTCATTTCCACTAACATAAACCAGGCTTAAAATCACAAAGTAAGACTACTTCTTCCTGGAGAATCATGAGACACTTTTCAACCCTAAACTAACACAATGTTAAAAGAAATAGCATTATTAAAAGTCTGCCACACAAGAGATGTCCAAAAGCAAGTAGTAATACACAGGGGCAACTTAGAACGGTAGAAATCCTTACCAAAAAGCAAAGTTTTGCTAGAACACTCAAGTTATTCAAGCAAAGACTAGAATCTTTACACCTCTCTAGTCGTAACTGAAAAGACTCACAAACATAAATTACCTCCCCAGCAACAATTTACAAACCCAACTTTCAAACAGACAATCGTGAAATTATTTGTTTGGTGCCAGGGCTAAAATAAAGATATTCTAAGTTTTAGGCCATTGCTCTTGCCAGTACAGAAAGATGTGCCCTAAGGAGCACCAATGTGAGCATCGGGGAAGGACAGCAGCAAAGGAAGGGGTGCGGAAGTGAGAACAAACTCACGTGAGCGGAGACCAGAGAAGAAAAGCATGTGTTCTAGTCAGGCTCTCCTTTTAATGTAACACAGGACAAGGTGTGATGTTGTTTTTTTGAAACGGTAGAAAACCCTGTCTCACTGAGATGTGGTAGCAAGCCCAGCCCTGGCTCTCTATACTTACAGCATTCTTTCACTAATACCATTGCCATAAATGTGCAATTGTTTCCACTTCTAATCACTTTCTGGCTTAACACCACTGGGTCATTTTTGCCTTCCTGCACCTTTAGTGTAACAGTGGAATGAAGGAACACTCTTAAGCTTCATGGTGTTACACACTGCCTTTGTATTTACTCTACCAGCAACATTCACAGCATAATAAAATCTAAACAACTCTTATGTCAGAGAGCAAGAGCCAAATAACCTCTGATACAGATCTGAGAAGTTTGTTGTTATCGAGACCGAAACGTCCGTTTTCTAACAGCAACACAAGTCATTCCTGGGTTTCAGCCCAGTGCTTCTGAAAAGAAAAATGCTATTTATTCATCAGCAACGCTTCCTAAAGCGCATGAGTGTTCCACGAACAGGTCTGCTACGCAAGTACTGTCAGAGTTCACGCCTGAGGTTTAAGTAAGCCAATCTGTGCAGGGCAGATCAAAACGTTCACGTTCAAGATCAGTAACTTACTCTCTCCTTCAGTCGCGAAGCTCACAAAATTTCCGGTCAGAAACCCTTAATTTTGCCCCTTCTCCCCGCGGCGCCTGCCGCCTGGGAACGAGCCTGCCTCTCCAGCCTCCCGGCGCCTCACCTCACGACGCCGAGGCGGCGAGCCAGAGCAGCGGCGGTGTTTACCACCGGCTGCCGACGACCACGCACGGCCGGCTGTCACCGCAGGAGCCCGCCTCCCACACGACGGTCTCCGTCAGCCTGCGGGGCCTCCCGGGGGCGGGGGGAGCCGGCGGCCGGCCCGGCCCCACCGCGGCAGCGAGCACAGCCCGCCCGGCTGCCCCCCCACCCCGCCGCGCCGTGACTGCGCACCCCGGGCTCCCCAGGCCGCACGCAGGGG
>JAVKLA010000058.1:17223126-17240105 GCA_034782735.1 Sagittarius serpentarius
TTGGCCTTCCGGGCCGCAAGCGCACGCTGCTGGCTCACGTCAAGCCTCTCGTCCATCAGGACCCCCAAGTCCTTCTCTGCAGGGCTGCTCTCCATGAATTCTTCTCCCAGTCGGTACACATGTCTGGGGTTGCCCCGTCCCAAGTGCAACACCTTGCCCTTGGCCTTGTTGAACCTCGTCAGGTTGTCATGGGCCCATTTTTCAAGCCTGTCCAGGTCCCTTTGGATGGGGGACACCACTCATCACCGGCCTCCACCTGGACATAGAGCCATTGACCACATTTTGCTTGATTTGCTGTAATAGTTTGAAAACTGTAGCTTGTAGACTGGTCTAGATGAGAAAACAGGCAAACACAGAGTTTATGTCTATGTACAGTGACTCAACACATTAGCCCTAAGCATAACTTCCAGCAAATACAGTTCTGCAAGGAGAAAGAAAAGAACTACTAAAGGAAGGTTGTGTTGCCTCACTAATACAAGAAACCTTTGTCGGGGTTATAATAGCACTAGTTTTTGATTAGAGATAAGCTTTTCTGGTAGGCATTGTACAGCTGTTCTTGCATCACAATCCTAGGTTCCACTTCCGCTTAACTGTGGGGAATCACATCAGGATGCAAGTGTGGTTGCTCAGATCCGTGCCTATAATGGGGCTCAAGACCAATGCCAAATAAGAATCCCACAACATTTTCATTTGTCTTTGTATACATAGTCCAAGGGAGAAGTAAATGCATCACATTCATTTGACATGTCCATACGTATGATCCTGGTAAACGTAGTAGGCCTCAATTCAGGCTTGAAGGCCTGCTGCCAACAGCTGGTGGCTTTTCCCAGAGTACCATTTGGCAAAATATCCTGGGCTCGATACAGAGCCTCCTTGAAGAAGATGACTGGAAAATACTGTAATTTAGCAAGAGAAACAAACAAATATTTTTTCAAGTGTTCTAACTACTAAACATAATATGCAGCTTGTTTCGCAAGTTATTCTGATGATCAGTGGGAAAGCATAGCCCGGGAGCTTTGTGGGTGGGGAGAAAACTTTTTTTTGCTTCAATGTTTGCTTGTAGATGTGTGCTTTGAGATAACAGGAGTAATCAAATGTCATTCTTGAGGTGAGAAATGGATTCTGTGCAGAGACCTGACTACCTGGAAGTCTTACTTTCTCCACGTTGCACCATCACTCAGGTCTACACGTTTGTTGTAGGATGGATTAGCTTTGAAAGATTAGACGTGGATATGGATGTGGACATGGATAAGAATGGAATTACTGATGGTCCAAAGTTATCTTTACACTTCATTAAGCAACTGAATACTAAACATGAGGGTGTCACACTCAAATGATTAACAACGTTTCCACATCGGTGTAGTTTTAGTGCTCTTCTTCTCAGCTGAAGCTGGGAGTGGTGTGTGATAGGCACACCAAAAAGCAGAATGAGGAGCACAGACCCTTTTTATTATTATGGTTGCTGAATGCTTGCCTTTAGAAGTCATTTTCAGTTGTGTTCAGCGGACGTTCACTAACCTTTAACCACTAGACCAGTATTGACATCTGGTAGTTTGATGTTACACGTGCATAATGAGTAAGATACAAATACAAGAAGACAAGTGAGGAGAAAGGAAGAAAAAGGTTCATCGGGTGCACTCATGGCTGAAGCTACAGCATAAGCAGGCCTAGATATCTACAACCTATAGCTCAAAGGGACTGTGTCTTCGTTTGTGCTACAGCTATTACCCTTGGAGGAGCACGACTATTGAATCTCACGTTTCCAGATAAGATACGGTGCCAAATATGAGCTGGACCTCTCCACAGAAAGCGTCCAGGAAGCCTGGGGATGAGCAGTCACCTGAGATAAAGCAGCGCGGGAGGCAGTTGCATGACAGAACCTGTCCTTTACTTGATACTTTCACATCACTTGCGGGGGTACATGAGGAGACTAGTGTCACTCCTCACTGTCCTTTTTTAATGCATCTAAGTGAAAACTGGAGTCCAGTTCTGTTAACGTGAAAAATACTCTTTCTGAGCCAGGCAGTGAAGGGAAGGATAACAACACTAGGTGTAAGGCTGCGTTTTTCAGGTGTTTTGCTTTTGTATCCTGACTCGCTGGTTATAATGATATGGTATTTACCAGCTTGTTTGTCACACTTAGACCTATTGTATAATTTATCACCTGTTAAGATCAGACTTTGATTATTTTATTATCACTTGTATTTTTACATGAAAAATGTTTTCATTGATATTCAGTAACAGCTGAAAAATTAATGCCACAAGAATATTAAATAGTGTTCCTCCTAAATAAATGCCTTACCATACAGGTGAATCTGAGCCCCTTTCCTTCTCACAGACATGCAAGTGACACAAACTGATTATGTGACTACTGTATGTGTGAAATGTTTTATATGCGCTGCAGTGATGACCGGCAGGGTGTTAGATTCTGACTGTAGAAACATTAGGCAATGCACACCATTTCTAAAATATTTTTCTGTCCTTTTCATTCAAACTACATCTCCCTTCCAAATAACATCTCACATATTCATGAGTATCATAGTTGCAATTCTGATCTTACAGGTTTCAGTTTACTAAGTTATCACAAAACCTAAATGTAAAATTTTTTTTTCTACAAAATCATTTAGTATCATCCTTCTAAATAATTTTATTTGTGAAAATAAATTCAATATTTTATTTTGTGAAAATAAATTCAATATTTTAGTTGTTACGATTATTGCCAGCACTGCCGGCAGGTTGAGGGAGGGGACCCTTCCCCTCTGCTCAGCACTGGTGAGGCCACACCTGGAGTGCTATGTCCAGGTCTGGGCTCCCCAGTACAAGAGAGACAAGGACATACTGGAGGGACTCCAGAGAAGGGCCACATAGATCATGAAGGGACGGGAGCACCTCTCCTATCAGGACGGGCTGGGAGAGCTGGGACTGCTCAGCCTGGAGAAGAGAAGGCTCAAGGGGACCTCATCAACGTACATAAGTACCTGCAGGGAGGGTGCAAAGGGGACGGAGCCAGGCTCTTCTCAGTGGTGCCCAGTGGCAGGACCAGAGGCAATGGGCACGAACCGAAACACAGGAGGATCCCTCTGGACATCAGGAACCACTTTTTCTTTTACTGTGAGGGAGACCGAGCCCTGGCACGGGTTGCCCTGGGAGGTTGTGGAGTCTCCATCCTTGGAGATACTTAAAAGCTGTCTGGCCATGGTCCTGGGCAAGAGGCTCTAGGTGGACCTGCTTGAGCAGCGGGGTGATGACACCCCAGATGACCTCCAGAGGTCCCTTCCAACCTCAACCCATCTGTAATCCTGTGATTCTAGAACAGGAATGGTGAAGCTGATTTTCATATTTATTGTTACTCTGCATTAACATTGAGATTTCTTTTGTAAATGTTCCTATACTTATTTATCGCCGCAGCCCATTCCCTCCACCAAGGAATTTGTTTAAAATTAATGTATTTCTTTCAACATCTCAATTTTTGACAAATACTTTTTATTAAAATGTTTTGCCAAAAACTATCCTGGCCATATATACTGATATCACAGAGGCTTCTTTTTCTTTTTAGTAAAATATAGACATTCCCCTCAATCTTTATGATTTGGTGTAGGTTCACATAGAGACAAAGACAAATGTGAGGCACATCTGTATAAGCACGTACGCTTGCGGGATGTGGGAGGAAAGCGCACAGAAAATGTTCAGCTCAATACACCACAGTATTCTGCCTTGCCACACTGAACAAACCGAAAGGAGCTCCTAAGAATAATATTCATGATATAGAAAAATACCTTAAGGCATTTCTTGGTGAACAGTTTCAAGGAAGGTGGGAAGCTGAGACAGCTCCGAGGAAGAATCTGCGTCCTGGCCCCAGCCCAAAGTCACTCGCTGCCTTGCTAATGCTCAGGCTTAAGAATCGAAGGGCACCCAGCAGTTAACGGCTCTAGATAAGCCAACCCTGAGTTGTCACGGAGTGCTGTCTGCAAACGGCGGGACTCTGCAATGCCACCTCATTTTGAGCCTCTTGGTCTAACCAGTGAAATGTACAGCCGGCGGCTGTGGCTGTATCAGGCTCAGACCCTGCCGCAAGCACCTCAGCCGCAGCGAGGGGCTGTCCCGCCTGCCCTCCTCCCTCGCCCGGGTATGCCTCCTTGCCCCGCCGAGGGCACAAACCCAACATCAGGCTGTGCCAGCTGAGGGAGTTAACCTGCAGAAGCAGAGGATTGCTCCTACTTCCCCGCTCCTCACCAAAAGAGCGAAGAGAAGAGGTTACAGATCCTCTCCGGAGCTGCAAAGGAACCAGGGTAATAGTAGAGCCACTCCTTTCAGCGTGAGATTTGTTCAGCCGTGTTCCAGTATCTCAGCTTTAAGCACAGCCTGACTAACTATAGCAGTAGCTTTCTGGTTCTCTGAGGCAGAGGTCAGGTGGGAGTTCATTGAAATCAGCAAACTGTAAAGCAGATTTAGGACATGACACCAGTTACTGCTTTCAAAGGATGGTCAGGGTGACTTGAACTGAAAAATGGCGTGTTCTCTCCCACCAGCTACTGCCTAAATTGCCTTCTCTGGAGAAGATTACAGGTGTCTTATGATAAATCCTTTTGGGAGACGCTACATCTCATTACAAGGCAGCAGCGACACCGGTTTGTACCAATCAAGATTTTCACTGAACTGATTAGAAAACTTTTATTGCCCAGTTGGGCAATCAAGACAAGTACACATCCATTTTAAAACCAAAAAAAACAAACCACCTTTGTAATCGTATGACTGTAAATACTTGTTTATTGAGTGACTTCCATTCCCCCTACGGAGCAAAGCAGCTATTGCATCAAAGAGTCAGTCATTTAGTCAGAAAGGCAAATATTGGCATTGCCAGGAGAAAGAAAAGCTTTATAACCTTTAAAGCAGCATAATATAACTGCACCTCCTGCTACCTTTCCAACTGGCAGTGCAGCTGAAGTGGATTTTAGCCACCGCTCTCTGGTATTGCAGTGGGAACATCCAGTTCCTGCGGAGCTCAGAGTAGTGTTACTTCATAAGAAGACTACCGCGATTATCCTGAATGTATAAGAGGACTAAAACTGAAAAAATCTCCATGTTATTGTCAAATAAAATGTTGTTTTCAAAATCCTGTGAATGCATTTGCAGATAAAAGCAGGCTGGGTGGGGCAGAGAGCATGGTACAAAGTCACGTTTCCAGGACTCGGCTCGAGGGCAGCCCAGAGTGGCCCAGCTCTGGTGCTGGCAGAGGCAAGAGTGGCCGTGCCACCAGAGCAGACATACTGCAAGCTCCATCCTCTGCTAAAGGAGGCACCTAAACCCCCCGACAGTGGTTTTGTTTTGCTTTAGTCATTAGTCAAAGGCAAATAGAATGCAACGAAGGAAAGCAAACACGCGCGCCATCGCACAAGCGCAAGCAGGTCTTTGAAACGCAGGGCAGGTTACTGTGGCTAATTCGGGGGAATGGAGGTGGGGGAGAAGGAGGAGAGGAGCTCGGAAGGCAAAAATTTCCTTTCGTTGGGGAACTGCATTCACAGCAGAGATTCCCGAGCTCTCACTTCACGTGAGCAAAGAACGTCACAGCCTCTGCTGGCTTGACGTGTTACGAGATGAGGTTGGTTGAGCTGTGCGGTTTTAGACACGTGGATGGCCGCTTGTGCTGGAAATGTTCCTGAAACTATCTCCACAAGTCTTTTCCCTTCAGTAGGCAGGAATTCTCCTGTGTCCCTGCAATCTAGCTTACTCAGCAACATACTGCTGCAAGCTTGTTTTGTTCACAAGGAATACATCAGCACTGAAGGCAGACCTCTCTGGCGAGGCTGACAATGCAGTCCCCTGAAAAAAAAGGATTTGACAAGGAAGGAGGGAGTCCAGGCTGGTCTCCCAGTCAGATTCTTACTTTGCAAGTATTTTTGTAGCCGTCAGTCCTGAAAACTGAAACTGAGATCCGAAAGAAGAATTAGGAAGGAGGAGAGAAAACAGGTTGGTTCATTGATCGTTAGACTTGTGGATTATAGCTATTAGTTAAAGTGACAGCAGCTGTAGCCCAATGGGGTACAGGCTGAAAGGCTGTTAATGCGCTACAAGTGACATGATTTAGGGATATGAAATGAGAAGAATCACAGATTTAAATCCTAGTTTCTACTTTGAAAGCTGCCTTTTCAAGAGGGAGAAGTCCAATACTCCCCATTCACATGCTAATTCCCTTGTTTCAACAAACCGGTGTTCTCCTTCACCTGTTCACATTAGCATAAAACAAGGAGCTTGAATCTGCATTTTTCATAGGCTTCAAAATTTCCAAAATGCAACTACTCAGGGATGGTTCATACATGCTAAATGGCAAAGTATTGTAAATGCAATACTCATTTGCCTCCTGCATCCAGAATGTAATTTCCATTTTTATTTTAATCACTAGTGATCCATTGATCCAAATTTCTTTAAATAAATGTACCCCACTGCTGCCCATAGCTTCTGCAGAAACAATTTTGAATATTTTGCAGGCAAAAATAGCAGAAGTGTTGAAATTCATGCCGTTCCTCTCCAGAGTCGCTGACTGATGAAATGCATATTTCCAAGCCTATGAAAATATGAGCCAGAAATAAATAGCAAATGAGATTATCCTTATATTGATTTCTCTGCAGTACATTTCTGATTAACCAGCAAATCAAAGAAGTTTTTTCCAGCTGTCCCACCAAGATCGCATTCTTCATTCTCTGTATGTGTGGCTTCTGGTAAGTAAGTGCTTCTATTAGTTATCAGATACCTGGGGGCTTTTCTGCTCTGCTATCCAAAAAGCTTGGTCTTCTTCCTGTATGTCTGAACTTTCAAAAGGTGGATTCTAATATTCTCTTTGTTTTTTGCAAAAGACTCCACCACCAAATGTGTTGTTCAGCTCTTTTACAGCCTATTTGAAAACCAGCACGTCTTGCTGAAAACATTTTGGTGCACTTGGTCCTTCTTCAGCTGTCAAAGCAACCGCCGGGAAAATCTGTCTGAGCCTGTGGGACATTTTCTGTCACTAGAAGATTTTTTCAGAAGTCAAAACCAGTGTGTTTACCTGGAAGACTTTCTGTGATATAATCAATGGTTAGTTCAAGGACTCCGTTGCTGGTGTTATGATGAGCTGTCTAGCCTGAACTTCACGACGGTACCAAAGCATCCACAGAGCTAGTAGTCTAACCTGCCCTAATCATAATTAAAAAACCCCAGTGTTAACGATCAGTATGACACCAGTCTAGGTGTCACGACAGAAAGCGATATTATGGCTTTACCTTTGTTCTGGTGGGAATGTGCAACTAACTTTCAAACGCTAAACAGCAGCCCAGATGTTCAGCTGCCTGTGACCCAAGGCTTGCTTTTGTGGTGGCACAGCTGTGATGCCTTGGCTGAGTTTTGCTTAGAAAGTTGTTGTCCAGCTGCAAGAAAAAGTATTAAGCTAAAAGCCACATGAAACTAAGTGTACACAGGCAGAAGTGAAATTGTGGAGGCAATAACAGTTAGCTGGAAAATACTGGGGAGGGGGAAAAGATGCAGCCCCCTCAGAAAGAAGGCAGAGACTCAGCAGACAGCAGCTCGGCGGGACGAGGGATCACGATCCTCTCAAAGAGCCACAGAAATGAAAACTTCCCCTCCTGACCAACAGCTGCCTGCCTGCCCGGTAGTACTGGTAATACTTAGCTGAGTAGCCTGTACTTAAGTACTAGTTAATACTGAAGTAATACTTAGCTGAGTAGCCTGTTAGTTGTACCTATGTACTGTATGTTTTAGTTGATACAAATAGTTGCTGTATGTTTTTAAACCTTGCAGTCTTTTGGCGTAGTAGAAGGTGCCCAAGGGAAAATGACCCGCTGAGAAAAGGCTGCAGGTGTGAAGGCTAGTCCTGGCTCTCTTCCTCCTCTCCCTCTGCCCCTGCTTCATTTCTTCTTGCCACACAGTAAGACTTCGAGGCCTGAAGTTACCAGATACCACCAGGTAAAATGGAGCTGGATAACGTGCATCGCTAGACAGTATTGCTGTCTAACAGAAGGGGTTGCTGTGAAGAATTTTTTTTCCACTAGGAAGTGGTATCAGCAGGCTTTCCCTAGCCCTATTTAAAGGGAGAATAAACGAGGACATTAAATTCTGACAGTGCCTCTTTAACCAGAAGAAGGAAGGAATAAGCTCTCACTAGAGGGCACATTGAGCTTGGATTCTATACATCCTGTTCCAAACCAGAAGGATAAGGGGAAAACCAGCAAGGCTGAAATCAGCCACCCTGTATGACTGAATCCTGCTAGATGGCAAATCGCAGCATGCCTTTAAAATGCTCCCACCCCTGGGCACCACAGACTGTGGGGTAGGGCAGCGGGTTATGTTACTTCTCTGTATGAATCTTCCCTGTGTCTGGTACAACGTCCATCAACACTGCCGAAGAACGAATCCCTGGGAGAGTCATGACTGGTACTTCGTACAGGGGCAAGGAGAAAGGTAGAAAGAAAAGATTGGTAGTGGACAAACCCAAGGACTGCTCCCAGATGAGACTGGGGGAAATTTCGCACTAAGTGTCAGGAACAGTATCTCCACGTACCTTTGGCAGGTAGCGTGGCACCACAGGGGTATACCTGAACAGTGCAATGGTTTGTTCTGGGGGCTTGTTATCTCCACTATTCACGTTTTGGCCTAGCTCTAGGCTGGTCCCGTGGGCTGAAAGCCCGCTGGCAGCTGAGGAGCACTAGGTGCACTCCTGGAGCACATCTTCCCCTTGAGCTTCCCCCGAAAGTCATCCCGCCGGCACGCTCAGAGATCAGCCCCCTGGGCAGCCCAAGGCACCGTCAGAAACACGATGAGATGTGCTTCACAAATGCTAATCCAATTTAAAACGTTACTGTAGACACATCCAGTCTGGCAAGCTGTAAAAGTGCATCCTTGAGGAGTTGTCTGCTTTGTGCCAGGCGTGGGGTGGACTTCGACACAAGCTGGAGAACCAGCCCAAGGTCCCGCACCAGTGCCTCCACTTGGAGGGCAGGGTTCAAGAGCTATATGTGCTTATAGCTTCACGTCCCGTCAACGGTCTTGTGTTGGCAAGGCCAAAGGTCAGAGCAAAAGGTGCGATGGGCGTAACCTCACTGCATTTGTGATTTTTGCAACACAAAGGTGTACTGTGCGGTAAAGTAGGCGTAGTGCCCAACTGGCAGGGGTAATACGGTAGGATCTGAGCAAGAACAACTGAAACTGCCACTCATCCCTGATTTGATTTACGTTTTTCGTCTACAGGGACGGTTAGAAGCTGTTTTGCTTCTTACTGCTTGTGCTATTGGTAGCAGTGATAACACTACCTCCTACTAAATATTTTGGGGAGTGTAAGTAAAAGGACGGAAGGGATACACATATTCTGTAAACACTGTTCTTTCAAAACAGTATCCAGGAGGGACTGCACCATGCATTATTTCCCCCCAAATAAACCACAGATCCCCCTAACCTTGCAGCTGTGTGACCGCTGCTGGCGTGACAAGCCAGGTTCATATCACTTTTTGCACAGGCTCCTCAAAGTGGCCGAAACGAGCCGTCCTCCCAAATTAAAGACGGCAAGACTAACTTAAGGCAAGGAAATGGAGCTTTGCATGCTAATAATAAATCGTAAGCTTACCGGTGAAGGCAGGAAACGGCAATAAAAATACAATATACAGAGAACGAGACTGCGCATCAAAGAATCCCTTGTCTCCCGTGGGAAAAGCTCTCTGCTACACCCCAGTACCTGCAGCGCAAGGTAAGAAAGAGCAGTGAGTTGTTTAAGTATGCCATCTAGTGACTGCCATATGCTTGGCTGAGGACTGCCTATGCATCGATAAGTCACGACTTGCAGCGGCGACCTATAGGGTATTCCTGGCCTTTCTGGTTTTCAGAACATCTGCATGTCCCAGATGTTACGCTGAATGCTCCAAACGGCAGTTGCTGGTAATCTGGTTGTTGGAGAAGGTGAGAGGGAGTGGGTTCAGCCTTTAGAGGCTACTTATGCTTCGGTGGAGTCACTGAGTGTTCAACGGAGATAGTCGCTCTGTAATCTGTGAAATAACTGCCTTACCCTGTGCGCCCTGTATTCAATTCCTCATCTGTGAAGAAATGTGGAAATGGGACGAGGAGGAGGGGTGGGTGACATGCAATTATTTTATCATATTCCTTTTTTTTTCTTCCTTTCTAACCAGAGTAGGGAATTACTTCAAATAATACAGTAATTTTGACTTTGTGAGCAGAATGAAGTTCCTTCTCAAGGTGTAGTACTAAAGCCCCTGGAGAGACTATAGAATAACAATAAATTAAATGGGGATGAACTGTATTTCCCATCATAGCACAAATATAAACTCCAGCCTCTTTTGCTATCCCAGGGATGGTGTGCTGGAACCTCCGAGACTGAGGCTGCTGGGGAATTCCAGCTGTTATCCGCGGTGACTGGCCCTCCTTCACCGACACCTCTCTGGTAGCTCCCCTTCCCACTTCTGCACATGCAAGTTGAAAAGCTAAACACGTTAGCTGCAAAAAAAAATCAAGTTAACTTGATTTAGCTCTTACTGACGTATAGAACCACCAAAGACTAGACCAAACAGGCTTTTCTTGGGGACACGCACAATGCCCATGTTACGCATCAGGAAAAAAAAATGAGGCATTTTGCTCATTGAGAGCACCATGGGCGATGCTTAACATTTTTTTTCATGAGAAATATTTTACTTTTCTGATAATTATTTTCACAATTATAAAAATTCACATCTGCCATAATATATCCTTTGATGCGTCCTAGAAAAGCAAAACGGGTATCGGTTCTCTGCTAAAACATATTTGAAAGACAAGACAGTGTGGAATACAAACCCAGGTGGTGGTCTACCTGCAATACAGGACAGACAGAAAGAGATGCAAGAGGCAGGGGGAACACCACATTGCACACGTTTGCCATTTTCAACTATTACCAATAGCCGGGAAAGAGAGGAAACCCTGCAAGTGGCTCAGGGATGGGGCTAGCTGTTGCCCATTGCTGGGCAGTCAGCCTGTAGCTTCCTGGGAATACAGGAATTCAGACGGGGGAAGATGGCAGGTCAAATTCTACAAATCATCTCTCACTGCGAATTTTTTAGTGTGACACTATTACAGGGTTTCTTCACCCAGCTTCAGGTGGCAACAGATAAGAAAATTTGGAAGTAATTAATCACACGATTTTAAAGAAAAACCAAACAGGCAGCTGGCACTTAGTCACAGTTGTCTCACCACTCCTTAGGGGAGGGTTTCAACAGAGATTGCTTGCTGACGTGGAGGGAAAGCGCCGGCAGCAAGCCTTGTCTCAGACAGCTACAACTGTTTACAGAGAGGACTTGCCTTAGTGTCAGGGAAATCTCTTCAGACTATCGGTGGAAATCCAGCTTGAGGGTGGGATAAGGTTAGTAATATTAGCCAAATCCTATTAAACTAATAAAGGATTCAGATCACTTCCTCAGAAAAAGCCATTCAAAGGGTGGGTTTAAATCTAGAAAACTGAGAATGATAAATCCAAATTAAATCCTTTTAATGTCTCTCCATTTATCAGCGTTCTTTTCCTTGAGGGAGAGACAACCTAAAAATGATGACAAGGATATTGGTACAACACTAGCATTGTCTCTTCTTTAACATTACAAAAGCAATTCAAAATCCCATTACAATCATTACAAGAAAAAATTACTTCCTTTTGCAAGCGATTCACGAACACAGTTTTACTGAAGAAGCTGTAGCTGAGGGCACCACACGGCAGAAGCAAGGCTAACCTGAGGCCAACTGTATGAGATTCAACAAGGCTCAGTGCCGCGTCCTGCGCTTGGGTCACAACAACCCCATGCAACGCTACAGGCTTGGGGAGGAGCGGCTGGAAAGCTGCCCCACGGGAAAGGACCTGCGGGTGTTGGTTGACAGCCGGCTGAATGTGAGCCAGCAGTGTGCCCAGGTGGCCAAGAAGGCCAACAGATCCTGGCCTGTATCGGACATAGTGTGGCCAGCAGGACTAGGGCAATGATCGTTCCCCCGTACTCAGCACTGGTGAGGCCGCACCTCGAATCCTGTGTTCACTTTTGGGCCCCTCACCACGAGAAGGACACGGAGGTGCTGGAGCGTGTCCAAAGAAGAACAACGAGGCTGGCGAGGGGTCTGGAGCACAAGTCCTGTGGGGAGCGGCTGAGGGAACTGGGGCTGTTCAGCCTGGAGAAAAGGAGGCTTTTCAACAAGTACCTGAAAGGAGGTTGTAGAGAGGTGGGGGTCAGTCTCTTCTCCCAAGTAACAAGGGATGGGACAAGAGGAAACGGCCAGGGGAGGTTTAGATTGGGTATTAGGAACAATTTCTTCACCGAAATGGTTGTCAAGCACTGGAACAGGCTGCCCAGAGAAGTGGTGGAGTCACCATCCCTGGAGGGATTTAAAAGACGTGTAGATGTGACACTTAGGGACATGGTTTAGTGGTTGACTTGCCAGCGTTAGGTTAAGGGATGGACTTGGTGATCTTAAAGGTCTTTTCCATCCTAAATGATTCTATGATTCTGCAATTCTTGCACCACCCGGCCGCTGCTGGTTGCTGCTTGTAACGTGATGAGCTGTGTTGGCTGTTCAGGAGTTGGGAGGATCTGAACAAAGCACGTGCCTGCCTGTTCCCTTCGACGGGATGCCGTCTGCTGGGCCAATGCTTAACAACAGGTCAATTTACATTAAAAACAGAGAATGGCTTGATAGCCCTGATGGTGATTCGGAAATACAGGGGTGTAAGAAATAGAGTTAAATAGTTTTTATGTTGGATCGGACATAAATAACTGCCAAAACGCTTCATTTGGCACGCTCAGCTTAGTGTACATACGTTGCTTCATATGGCTTTGCTACCAGTTTTGCATGTCACTCAGTTAAATCTGTGCAAGTGGTTAAAAATAGAGAAATTATAGGAGGGATTTGTGTGCGCGCGCACTGAGAGAATCACCAAGAGTTAATAATTTTTAAATTTTTTTTTCAGTACTGCTGGGTAGCAAAGTAATTTACATATGACACCCACAATTTGCTGGTGAGAGACCAACTAACATTTAACTCATTACTATTTTTAAGACTACCATTAGCTTCCAGAAGCTGGCCTATTTTCTGACGCATAATTATACTGACAGCAAAGACCATCATAACCTCACTGCCACTTACCTGAGGGCTCAGAGCTGCCTTGGGTCCCCAGCAGGCAGCCAAACAAGGTAGCATCTCACCAGGGGACTTCGTCAGACATCTCCCATTTCGGTGGTAGGGGCTGTTCTCCCCAGGTGGTCTACGGGCGGGAGGCTGTGATCTTTAGGCCTCCAAGAAGAGAATTTCAAAGGGAGGAGAGAGCATGAAAGAAGAGGTTGCCTAGTAGAAAGCAGCGCATAACCAAAAGGATAAGAGAGGAAGAAAGGAACGGTTGGATGAGCTTCATCTCCTTAACGTTATCCACAGGCAGACAACAGGCAGGACTCGGTTTGGCAGGTGACCCAACAGCTTTGATCTTCCTTGCTTGTGCAGTGAGGGCTCTTCAGCAACTCCCAAGGCAGCTGGCACTGTGGAAAAAATTATCCCCAAGTTGCCAGGTGTGTCTGGTAACACAATAGCTGCTCAGTAAGAACCGGAGTGAAACGGCCAATGTATTTCTTGTGAAATAAAGGTTGCTTGACCAGAGCTTGAAATTTGATCCTTTTCAGAAGTACAAGATAAGGTACATGGGGAAAATAAATAGCTTCAGAAAAACAAGCAATCATCTCCAATCAAACCCATGAATTTTAATGTACCAGCCCCTCAGACTCAGTTGCTCATGCTCTCTTTTTCACATTACAGATGAGCTGTGAGGGGGGATGTTCCATACCACAGAGAGAAAAGAAGATGCTCTCACAGCTCTGGGGATTTGACGTGGGAAATACTGCCTATAACCAAAGCAACCAATTCAGATGTGAACAACTTCTCCTGAAGCACAGAAGCAGCAGCAGCTGATGTCATGAACAAAAGTAGGCAGGTGAACAGAAACAGAGCAACAGAAAAATGGATATGAGAATCGCAGTCCGGCGTTTCAGAAGCAACAGTAATTCATAAGAAACAAGCTGTAAAAAGCAAAACTGACTGAGAAAGGGAGTCGTCGTCAGCTTGCATGAAAATGCAAATCCCTACCACCTGTGTGTAGCATTTCTGGTGGCGTGAATGCTACTTAACAGGCACGGACACAAATCAGAAATGCTTCTTCTGTGAAAGAAGAAATGCAAGCTCTAATTTACATTCATCCAAAAATGCACTGAGAAGGGAAAACTCCAAACAATTAAGATACTGGAAGTGTTCAAAACAGGTTACCTAAGTCAGAGATATTAATCCAGTAGGAGAATTCCTGAGCACTGACTCACACCTACCCGAAACGCAATTCCTATCGCAGTGCAAACAGTTGCTGCGGATACCTGTGGACATGTGAGAAGGCAGGGCTGCACAGAAAGAGCCACATGTCCCTCCTAGGGAGGATGCTGCTTGACGAAGCCCTGGCAGATCAGATGCCATTTAAAGCTACCTTACCCTTGCTGGCTTGCTTTTCTGTGGGAGGCTCTGCTTGGAAGTCTTGGAGGTTTAAAAGCAATGAAAAGCCCTGCACGCTCATCACGGGCAAGGGGAGCTCACGTGCCACGCTCCGTGTCGCTGCGCCTGTGGCCAAAACTGGACTGCTCCTACACTAGACATTAGTCCAGAGAATCTACCTGTGCTCTGCTGCACGCTGCCTGCTCACGTGGAACGGGCCCTTCTCTTGTCTGTAGCTGTCCAGACACACCCTTCTTGTCAGTAAGCGCAGTATGCTCACACCAGCGGGACCAGCGACTCCCTTGGGTGGAGTTGACTCAGCTGCCGGAGATTAAATCGCTCCTCTCCCTTGCAAGCCTCGTGGTGAGAGGTCACTAACGCGCTGGGTTGTGCTAGTGCCGTGCTCTAAGCTATAAGGGTAGCATCATTTAACAGAAATAGTACCTGGTTTAGACCAGCTAATATTACCTGATGATACACAGAAATGGTGATGATCAGGGTTATATCAATAGCTGAAACTTCAAGGTAGAAAATCCGTTTGTGTTCTCCAGCTATATTTGTTTCTCCCATGTACACACCTGCTTTCCTAATTCATTGTCCTACCTGGACATCCTGTCTTTCTAAATACCACAGGGCATTCACATTCCTAGGAATGCCCTTAAGGATCAGAACATGGCTCTCCTGGGAACGTGCGTTTTAAAGTTTGCAGAACTCAGCTAGTCTAAAATGACACTTTATGATCTCCTTTTAGAGACAACAGAAGCAAGTAATTCTGGGGAAGTCTGTATTGACAGGAAGAAGAAATAAATACAGCACCTCTCAAAATAAAATAAATTACTCATAGCCCTGGAAAATAATGGTTCAGTTTTTCAAAATTAACATTAAAAAGTACAAGTCTGCAGAGAATTAATCTAAATAAATACTAGAACACCCTACACAGCAGATACCGATACTGAAAGGACAGTAATGGAGCTCTGGGGAAACCAAGCACACCATTTTCATGCTAAGGAAATTAGACCTTCTACCATTAGCCTTTACATAGGTTTTGATGTTATACCATGTGTTAATTATTTCCAAATCACAAGTGCAAACACTCACCCTGATTGGAAAATTAGCAGATTTCAAACTCAGGTAATTTTCCCCTAATGAGGAACTTGTTGAACTGAATTTAACAATTAGCTCACACCCTTTGCTGGCTGGGTATGGCAAGGCTACAAGGAGACACAGAAACT
This sequence comes from Sagittarius serpentarius, assembly GCA_034782735.1. Taxonomy (NCBI): domain Eukaryota; kingdom Metazoa; phylum Chordata; class Aves; order Accipitriformes; family Sagittariidae; genus Sagittarius; species Sagittarius serpentarius. Next base: position 17,238,882 of record JAVKLA010000058.1, read on the forward strand.
CACCTTTTTCAGTAATTTGCAATAAAGGATGAATATAAATTCAGAAATTGTTTTCATGCTATTTCTAACTCCTCCTTTGGTTCTTAAGGCAGTGATTCTCCAAAGAGGACAGAGGAAGAGGCGCTGCCCGTACTGAATAGTTCTCCCTTGATTTGTAACCTTCCCACTCTGGGTCAGTTCATTTGGGTGCCTTTTGCTATGGACCGAGCCTCTGCAAAAAGGATTTCACAGCTGAAGACAGTAAAACTTACGATTTATTACAACTACAATGTGTAGGTAGAGCTAACAAGCTAATGTGCTCGGTACCCAAGGGGTCACTGCTGCCTGGGCAGCCTTCAGTCAAGAGGGGAACGGGTGGCTTCTGCTGCCGCTTGGAACAGGTCAATCATCGCCATTGCTGAACTGCCATCCTCGGGCTACTTGGTTTTGTTTCTGTAGGATTTTGTATGCTTTTTCATGTTGGTTTTTCTCCTCAAGAACCCTTGAGCTGCTGATTATCCCTGTGTCAACACTCTTGCCTTTGCCAGCAATCTTACCTTTCTTCCCACGGCTCTGCTCTGCAGAATGTCTTGCAGCGCTTTCCTGCAGCTTAGCAGTCCTCTAAGGTGTCTGAACCAATTTCAGCCCCTATCAAAACTATGCCTTAGATCCCAGGAGGCATCTGTGATCCGACGCCTGAATCTCTAGAAGGGAAACTGACACTTTCCAGCTGCTAAATTGCATTAAAGGAAACAAAAGTCGTTTTATCCTACCATTAGTTTTCTACATATGCTGTGACCCTATCTGCATAATGGATGCTGGGCAGTCAGGTCTCAAAGAAGGTGGCCTATCTGTAGTTGGGAAGGGAAGAGACATCCACAAATGAAAAGGAAATTGCCTTTGGACGATTCTCTCTCCCTAGAACTGACCAAAAACATCTAAAACATTGCCAAAAACATAAGTCTGATTTCTCCCACAAAAATGTAAACATTTGTAATGGATTTACGTGGTAAGGTTTTGGTAGCGGGGGAGGCCACAGGGGCAGCTTCTTTGAAAAGTTGCTAGAAGCTTCCCCTGTGTCCGATACAGCCAACGCCAGCCGGCTTTAACGTGGACCCGCCGCTGGCCAAGGCCGAGCCCGTCAGTGACAGTGGTAGCGCCTCTGGGGTAACAGATTTGAGAAGGAAAAAAAGTGCTGGGGCGCAGAAGCCGCAGCCAGAGAGGAGTGAGAACATGTGAGAGAAA
>JAVKLA010000058.1:17244559-17256865 GCA_034782735.1 Sagittarius serpentarius
GCCTATAAGAAAGATGGGGACAGACTTTTTAATAGGGCCTCTTGCGATAGGACAAGGGGTAATGGTTTTAAACTAAAAGAGGGCAGATTCAGACTAGATATAAGGAAGAATTTTTTTTACGAGGGTGATGAAACACTGGCCCACGTTGCCCAGAGAGGTGGTGGATGCCCCATCCCTGGAAACGTTCAAGGCCAGGCTGGACGGGGCTCTGAGCGACCTGATCGAGTTGAAGGTGTCCCTGCTCACTGCAGGGGGGCTGGACTAGATGATCTTAAAGGTCCCTCATAACCCAAACCATTCTGTGATTCTATGATTCCATCTGCCTAGCTTTGCTCTGATGATGTTGTATTTGATACCATGTAAGTAAAAGATGTTATTAACATCTTTTCCAACATGAAACATTTTCCCAGCCTACATATGGAATAAGCATTCTTGCTGCATGGATTGCGTGTTTACTTCTAGAGATCAGACTAGATGAGGATAGACAAGTGCTAGTATATAGTGCTGCACCTCCCGTCACAGCAGAATATCCAAGTGCTTGCTAAACACAGTAGCATTGAATAAATTACAGTGAGCTAAACCAAAGCGATTAGCTTCATCCAAGAACATCAGGATCATTTGCAAAAAGTAAAAAAAGGTGTATGCAAAACAGAGCAATGGGTGTGAATTGAAAAGATTCTGTAATTCTTGAAGTCCTACCGGACGCCTGAGCAGGTCAGATTTGGGGTGAAGAAGCTGGAGAGGCAAGAATTTTTTGAAAGAGATTCCACAGAATCATAGATCATTCAGGTTGGAAAACGCCTTTAAAGATCACCAAGTCCAACCATAAACCTAGCACTGCCAAGCCCACCACTAATCCATGTCCCTAAGTGTCACGTCTACACGTCTTTTAAATCCCTCCAGGGATGGTGACTCCACCACTTCCCTGGGCAGCCTGTTCCAGTGCCTGGCAACCCTTTCGATGAAGAAATTGTTCCTAATACCCAATCTAAACCTCCTCTGGCACAACTTGAGGCGGTTTCCTCTTGTCCTGTCGCTTGTTACTTGGGAGAAGAGACCGACCCCCACCTCGCTACAACCTCCTTTCAGGGAGCTGTAGGGAGCGATGAGGTCTCCCCTCAGCCTCCTTTTCTCCAGGCTGAACAGCCCCAGTTCCCTCAGCCGCTCCCCACAGGACTTGTGCTCCAGACCCCTCACCAGCTTTGTTGCCCGTCTCTGGACGTGCTCCAGCACCTCAATGTCTTTCTCGTGGTGAGGGGCCCAAAAGTGAACACAGGATTCAAGGTGCAGCCTCACCAGTGCTGAGTACGGGGGACTGCCCTAGTCCTGCTGGCCACACTATGTCCGATACAGGCCAGGATCTGTTGGCTTTCTTGGCCACCTGGGCACACTGCTGGCTCATGTCCAGCCAGCTGTTGACCCACACCCCCAATATTCTTTTCAGTCGCTCTTATCCCCACAGACACTGTTAGCGCAAGGATCCCGAGTATCATTATTCCCATTTTCCAAGCAGAGAACCAAAGCACCACGTAACACCACAGACCCGTGGCAGAAGACATCTCAGACTCTAACTGCTACTTTCTTTTTCCAGTCCAGTGACAGAGAATCTGCTCTTCCTGGGAAGAACATCTGCCAGTGACACATTTACAAACAGCAACTGTGTATTTACCAAGTTAGGAGGTGAATTGCTAAGGAATGTAAAAAGTCTTGCCCTAAAGAGATCAATTTCTGTAGGTGGAGAGCCCAGACAGGTTTGGGGATTTCAGAACAAGCATATGCAAATGGATTTACTGATCAGAATTAGCTATGGTGAGCTCGTGGCATAGAGGGAGAGCTGAGAAATTTTAATGGAATAAGGATGGGAAAATGCTGTGTTGGACATGTGACAGCAATCCAGGGTGAAGTAAGATTTTAAAAAGTCAAAAGAGATGAACAAGAATGACTCTGGATTAACTCTAAATCATAGCCATTCTAATAGCTAAAAAATAAAAATAAAGTAAAATCACATTGTGAGAGAGTTTGGCTACCATCAAGTGCTCAGTAACAGCAGAAAAGTACATGGTATGAAATCTTACTAAATGACATGGTATGAAAACACTCACACCATGTATATATCACTGGAGAATAAACAGGGTTATCTTTCCACTAGTGGTCCTTTCGGTACTACAGCTCACGGGCATTTATGTCAGAAGTTGTTCCAACATGGACAGTGGCTATTTGTGGTGCAAGAACATACAAGCTCCTGAAGCTTCCAGCCCCCGCAGAACAAGAGCACAGACATCGTCTAAAACCTGGGCAATCCGTCTTCACTAACTGCGCCGTTCAGGATAATCTCAGGAGTCTGCTTGTTGGCCCCAGCTTCTGCAGCCGTACACTCCGGAGGCTCTGGGTCATCGTACCTTTTCCGATAGACAACCCTTGAGATTAGGGTTATCAGAAACATTTCCATGATAAGGAGCTGCTGGATCATATCTGCCAAAAAAAAAAAAAAGGGAGGCAAAGAAAAGCCCACAAAAGGGGAGAATGTCTATCAGACACAAAATGAATACCTGCCTTACTAATTTTCATCTGGGCAAAAGGAACAAACTTTACCATCATGTCCCCATAACGGAGTGTCTCTCAGACTCGGCAATAAAATCAGTTACAGAATTACAGTATTGCCCATCAATAAGCATGCAATAAGTTATGCATCCAAAACACAAGAGATTTAACAGTAATTATGCATGTTGTTTTCTTTTCTTCTCATTTCTGATTCCAACTCATTATCATTTTTCTCTGTGACTATGACAGCTGTAAAACTTTTGTTACTGTTTTTTAAGTAAAAGCTGAGATTCTCCAAAAGCTACATGACCCCAGGAAATTAGTATTTTGGGAAAACACCAGATATCACAGTTCACAACACTGAACTGGCACCTTTATAAGTAAATGAAGAAGATCCTTCCCGAAAGAACTTACATGCTCCTCTTGCGGAAGAGGAGAGTGGTGGAGCACAGGGAATGATTCTTTGCATGGCCAAGATGTTGATAATAGCTGCCTGCAAGTGGTTCAGAATGAGAATAAACTGCACCAGAAAGAGAAAACAGATGCCTTAGCTACCAGAAAAAGGTTTATAGTTCACACAACAATTTTGCTTTCGTAACAGACCCTCTTTTGCCTCATTCCTCCCTTCTTGCCTTCCCTCTCCTCCCATCTACCAGCAGGCTGCCTGCCACTCTGCTGAATTCATCTTTAGCTCAGGATGTGAGTATTGTATTAAACATCTGTTTGCAAAGTCTTTCTTCTCAGCCCTTCATCTGGGAGACGCAATATACACAGTCCTCCCAGCTGGGATTTTAAACAATACTCAGCTCTGAATAATAGGTAACAATGTTTTAAAAACATCCCGTTAATCTGACCTATGAGCTTATGTTCTTCCTTAGTGGAGGAAGGACTCAAAGAAAGTTTTTTCTGTTGCCTCCTCTTTTTGCCACAGCAGGGAGATGTGGCGCTCCTCAACTTATACGAGACTGGTTTCTTTGCCAGAAGGGATGAAGGACTCTGCAGCTTGGGTTCAGCAACAACCACGTACGCATCGTATTACCTGCTACTCGCTGAGCTAGGCCTTCGCTGCCTTGGAGGTGTCAAAGGGTCTCTCTAGCTGCTGGTGTAACTGCTTGACTATAAACCCTCGCATTAACAGAGTTTGCCACCCTAAACCTGGATTCACCCAAACGCAGCTTTGCAGGTGTGACTATCCTGTTTATTGCATTTGTAAGTGCTTAATAATTTACTTAACAGAGACCTTAGTGCACCAGCCTTTCTACGTGTCCTGTTCAAGAAGGATGTGTATCCAAGGGTTCTGCTGTACTCTCTTCAGGGTGATGTGGAAGAGAGTGGCCCTGTCCCTGAGCTTTTTCGATCTAACCTATCTGGTTCTGTTCCTTACTATTTAATGATTCCCAGCCAGTATTTTCATTATTCTCTAACTCTGAAGTGCAGAATGGCCAAGAAAAATATTGTCAAAACAGAACACTGTGACATGCTGAGACAGTTCAAACAACAGCCACCCACACGATGCTCCACATCCTCTCCTAGTTCGTAAAAGTACACACCAGCATTTTAACACTGTGTTTCAGGATACTACATCTACAAAGCTTCCATCAAGCCCTGTTTTGATTTCAGTTGCCTAAAGATAAATGGATTTTATGCAGCTTTCACATCTCCAGCACTCCTGAGAGACTAGAGGTAAATTGGCTCAAGCGGAAACTGAACAGCAGCCAAGGAGAGTGCTTCAAAGGGATGCAGCTTTAATCAGGTAAAAATATGCCTTTGCACAGTGTATTTAATGGGAAAAAAAAAACCCTATAACTTTTCAACAAAGAACCAAGAACCAGAGAGTCAGTGTTATATCAGCTGTTAAGAGAAATTCTTATCAGAAATATTAAACTTCTCACCTGATAAAGAGTAAACTTTGGGATGATCTTCTTACAGTTAAGGAGAGTCCTAACATGTTGAAACATGATTCCAACTGGCCACAGAGCAATAATGGTGAGGACACCAACGAAGCAGTTAATCCACATTGCAGCTCCTTTGGGAGATAACTGAGAAGCAAATCAAACAAGCGTACCTGTAAAACCTTACAGTGCATTTTACTGTTTCCAGGAAGAAGTTGTGAACTGGATGATGCAGATGTTAAAATGTTTGTTTCTGTCTCCATGAAAGCTGATGGTGGCAGCACCTGCTGGGGTCTGCATGGGGAAACTGCACAGTACCAACTGGAGTGTTGGCACAGTGCTCTCACCCAGGAGGCAGGGACGTGTAAATCTCTTCAGCCAGGGAAGGTAACAAGTGACACAACCCCTCAATCTGACCTCAGCAGCACCTGGGAACGCTCAGCAGCTCATGAGAGCACATTCAGCATGACATCTCAGAGGGGCCATTTATTTTATACCACGAAACAACAAAAAAGGGTATTACTTTCCATCTGAGTTATCCAAGAAGTGCAAAATTACTAGGAGATACAGACTTCTCCATCGTCTTGCAGCTTACATGGTACAAAGCAGAAGTACAGTACTATCGTTTCTTTTGCACAGATATAAAAATTACTGTGATTGGCAGAAAAACATAGAATTAGGCTTCCTGTTTAGATGCCAGTACATACACACGTTTCTTAAGGCTGTACCTTGGAAAACACAGGGCCGGTACAACCCACAAGGCAACTTGCAGTCCTGCTATTCTAACCATACAAGCTGGGAAACATACTGGAGCATCATCTGATGCCCAACCCACCCTGATGCCCAGTTTCTTTCCAAGGGAAGTCAGGAAATGGAGAGTCTGGGGGAAGGCAGAAATTATATGCTTCAGGGTCTCAAAAGAATACAGTAAGAACTCGCTTGGAAGTGCTCCCAGATTTCACAGTTTAGTTGTAGGCTAAGATACTAACATCATCCCTAAAACCTATGGATTTTGTGGACCACCTCTGATTAAAATATTTACTTACATTGTAAAGGGTGTAATTGCCATTAGTCCAAAGCACTATTGATAAAAACATGAGCACGGGTCGAAGGAAAGCAAACTGAAAGGTGCCCAGCTTCAGCCAAAAGAGAGTTCGCCTAGCCAAAAAAAAAAAAAAAAAATCACATAGGCCCAGATCTTATTAGCAACCTTAATAACATTTTTTGGATACTGTCAACTGCAAACCATTTCCACTCCTATAGCACGTGGCTAAAATCTGGGGAGGAACAGCTTCAAGATTAGAAAATCTTTCCAAGAATTACCCAGTGTTTATTTAGTAAAGTCTCTACAAAAATAGTACTTTTCCTGTGTGGCGGCAATTGCATACTAACCAAAGCTGGGCAAAGCATGATGTCTTTCTCTGCCCTGAAGCTAACCAGAGAGCCAGTAGCAGCATAACAGGTTTCTGAACAATAATGCCACTTGCTTTTGCCTTGTTGCCTTACAATTTCAGTTCTCCAATGAAACTGGACAATTCAGCCTTTCTGTTCAGACGCTTCCTAGCCCTGTGGCAGATCAAGAAAGGGAATCATACAGACCTAGGTGAAAGGACTGGTAGGTTTTCAGTGCATCATGAGTACTACCACATAAGCATCTGGTTTTGCTCCTCTGCACTCTAACAGAAGGAAGGAACTATCTTTCACTTGGCAAACTGCACAAGGCCAGCAGGACGGCTCAGGATTTCCTTACTTCTGTCAGTATAATCTGGGTCCAGACCACAACCCATATACAGTAACCTGGCCAGCCAGCATTAAAGGTGATCAGGAAAGGGACAGATGCACTTTCTAACAGAGGGCATGAAAGCTGACTGACCCGAACTGGGCTTCAGTCTTCACAGGACAAGCTGTGGCTGCTACAGCCGACTCACCTGTTAAGTCTATTAATGCGTATTATTTCCCATACTGTCACTGTAGTTCCTTGGGCCCTTGAGACTGCCATCAGAGATGCCTCAGCAGACAACAGGCTGGCATTTAGTATGCTACAGGATATAGCCATGAACGAGGAATTATAGGAATTGCACAATGAATATAGCTAATAACCACAGGATTATGAGCAGCACTAATACATGTGGAAAGAACTGCAACTGGCCAGCCACTTAGTGTGTGTGCCTTTTCACAGATTTATTATTCCCAAAGGGCTGTAAAGAATAATATGACAAACAGTGCAGTCACTGCAACCCCACAAGTTGTTTCCCTTGTCAACGCAGGTCTACCTGTCTTGACCATCAGACCTCTTCTGCCACATCCGTCTCCATTGTACGGCTTGTTACTTTGCCTCATCTGTCTACTGTACCTTGTTAGTTTTCCCAGGACTGCTCGACAGTATATGGTTTTTTAAAAGAATGAATCCCTCCCTTAGAGTAGCTCCCTGTTTCCCCAGAAGATACCTACAGGAGGAGTATGAGACTGACCTTTCTCTGGTATAGCTTGCTCATATTTCAGAAAAATTGTACCCTGTAATGGGAAGAGGCTAGAATTCAGAAGCAGAGACAGAAGCAGATGGGCTTCCCAGTGCTACAGCTGCCGGAGAAGGAGCCCTAAGCCCTCTGCAGAGCAAAAAGCCGTTTTTTTTAAACAGACAGCTGTCCTTCCCCCCCTCCAGCAGTAGCAGGCACTATCTAGCTCCTGAAAGGAGTTAATATTAGCTAATATTATTCTGCGTAAGCTGTCACTGGACTGACCAACAGGAGGACATAGTAGAGGATCCTCTGCCAAGCTCCCAGCTACCACAACCTATACAGAGGGTGACAGACACACAAAGAAAAACGAATACACTGGTGACACGTTAGATCTATAGCACAGCTCTGTCCCAAGGCATTTCTTCAGCTCTGCCGAAATGAGCCTAAACCAATGCCCACGAAAATTAGTTGGAGTCATTATCAGTAGTTGCTGATTTTACGTCATTGTATTACATCCATTTTTGGAGGTACGTATTTCGGTTGGTTTACTACCTATTCTTGGTGCCCCCTCCACTTAAATAATTAGTGTTATTCCATTAAAATAAAATGATGGAAACAAGACTTTAAATTCAAATACCGAATGAGGCAATTTAAGGAAGAATTATTACAATAAAAAATAAGAATTTTTGCAAATGCATCACAAACCGCTATGCTGCGTTCTGTTTGCCGCTTTCATTTAACCAGACCATAAAGTCCCTAAGGACCCTCTGGCACCAATGTCCAGGCCCTCACAGAAAACTGTCTTGCACACTCAATACATCAGCTTTTGCTCTTAATGACAGAAACATTCTCATAATCTGTGCCAGTAGGAAAGCCCTGGGAAAGACATGAAGCTTCCAGGCTGTGGAGCAGCGTGTAAATGACAGGGTGACACTAGCCGGAGGAGGAGCCCCACCAGGCAGTGCTCAAAGGAGGCAGGGTTTATGTTACAGTATATAGTCTCCCATAGGTGCAGCTCTCCATCCTCACCCCACTTCTCAAAGGTGCATTAATACTAAGTTTAGTAGAAGAAAATATTTGCTTTTGCCTCACCAGAAATGCCACTTTATTGAGATCAAAGCTTTCCAGGAATTAAAGCTATTTGTTGTTCTAAAAATTCTTCCATTCTGAAGTAGTTTTAAAGACAAAATCAGAATGAAACATGTCAATTTCATCAAAGTAAGAGAAATTTTCTTTCAAGACAGCCTCAATTTGACAATTCTGCTTGTGAAAAATTCCCTATTTGGAGACATTTGTTCCCTTCTCGAATGAAAAGAAACTGAAATCTCAATTATTAGGTTTTCTAGGGAAGAAATTCCTCCTCCCACACACCACTGCTTACTACAGAAATTGTTTCTTGGAAGAGAACGGGATTAGTTGGGGAGATAACACAGTGCTTAAGGTTACTATGAGTGGGAACACTGCACTGGGTTAAGCTGAGAGAGCTCATACTCTGGACTCATGCAAAATTCTGCATTATAAAAAGGAAATAAATAAGTGGTGGCGTACAGCCCCAAAGTGATGGCACTGTTTAAAAGAGACGGCTTGAGACTGACTTTCGGGAAGCAGGGAGGCCCTTTGCTGTAAGCCTGGCCTTGCCAAGTTGGCTAAATTCCAGCAGCCGTTTTCCAGCTGAGAAAACTTAAAGGACAACTCACCTAGTGATGCGCACATGAGGGAGGCAAAGGCAGCAGCAGCAGCAGGGACCTGTGCTGATCTTGAAGTGACCGTTTTCAAACCGCCTGAGGAGCAGCTTTTGACCTCCACACTCTTTAATCATCATCATCAGGAACTTGTGGATAACGATGGCAAAAAATCTAGGAGAGGAAGAAAATGCCAGCTTGAACATGCGTGCGCAGGCCAGTGCCGCCTTCTGTCCAGGGTTTTTACAGCTTGCGCTTTGCAATCAACAAAAGTTCTAGCACTACCTGTAAAAAAAACCTTCCACTTTCCATCACCCTGGAGGACCAGAACTGCCCTACCCTCACCGAAAGAGGAATAAACTCAGGCACAGAGCAGCTGTGGAATTTCCCAAAGCCACACTGGTGGCTGGTGGCAGAGTCAGTATTAAAGCACAAGCTTTTCTGGCCCAAGTCATTACGGACTTATTTTTCCATCAGTCATCTAGTCCTGACTGGTCCAAACTTTTCAGAACCAGGCCTCTTCCTCCTCTAAAAAAAACCCCAACCCAACAAACATGGCTAGGTTCATGTGTATATATATATAGCTACCATCAAATGTGCTGGCCCAGTCAGGGTGTGGTTCCTCTGCAGCCAAAGCGGATCCAAGCACTGACTGCCGCAACCCCACCTCTCCTTCCTTCACCACCTGCACATTCTCAACCCTTCCCAGGAACTACAGATTGTGCAACCACCCTTTCCTCCCTGTCCCTAACTGATTTAGGGAACCGATTCACTGAAATTCAACCTCACCAAATAAGAGAGGTCCTCTTCAGCGGCACTGCCTCCTTGAAGGAGCTTGCTGTGCAGCTGGAGACTGAGTGGTAGCAGATGCAAGCGAGGGGACAGGAAACTGCAGCTTGGGCAAGGGAGGAGGGGGGATTCAGACAGGCTTGAAGTGCCACAGGACTGGATCCTTGGAAGTTTTTGGCAATCTGCCCTACCTGCACAAACTGCTGCATGCTAACAGTGTTCCCTGCTACTGTGTTTTCTCTGCTCTTGTTGTGGTTTAACCCCAGCCGGCAACTCAGCCCCACGCAGCCGCTCACTCACTTCCCCCCCACCCAGGGGGAGGGGGGAGAGAATCGCAAAATAAAGTAAATCTCGTGGGTTGAGATAAGAACAGTTTAATAGAACAGAAAGGAAGAAACTAACAATGACACTAGTAACAACAAGAAAATGACAATAATAATAATAAAATGACTGGAATACACAAGACAAGTGATGCACAGCGCAATTGCTCACCACTCGCCGACCGATGCTCAGTTAGTTCCCCAGCAGCGCCCCTCCCCCAGCCAACTCCCACCAGTTTATATACTGGACATGACGTCCCATGGTATGGAATAGCCCTTTGGCCAGTTTGGGTCAGCTGTCCTGGCTGTGTCCCCTCCCAACTTCCTTGTGCCCCTCCAGCCTTCTTGCTTGCATGAGAAGCTGAAAAGTCCTTGACTGAGTCTAAACCCGACTTAGCAACAACTGAAAACATCACGTTATTACCAAGATTCTTCTCATCCTAAACCCAAACCACAGCGCTGTGCCAGCTACTAGGAAGACAATTAACTCTATCCCAGATGAAACCAGGACAACTCTCTGAGTAAGTGCAGTGTGACGTGGGGTGAGGCTATTCATGAGAGTTTGTGATACTGTCCTGCAGTGGGTTCCAAAATCATCCCCAAATCAACTGTGGAGTGCTCAAGGCCACGGCGTCCCCCCACCTGGCTCTGCCAACCAGGGCTGTGCCATCACCTCCAGAAAGCAAGGACCATATTTCTCCCTTCTTCTCTGTGCATGTCAGAGCTGTCATACACATACAGAAAGTGGTTTTATCAGGACAACTGTGGAACATTTTTACACTCATATACTCATCGGAGGTTCACTTGCCACCATTAATAATAAACCTCCATGGCTCATCATTAGTAAAAGCGCAGAGAAGAAGTCACAGGTCAGAATCTCATTCCACGTGACATGCAGGGAGAGGAAGGAAAGAGTACTGCTTCAAAGCTTCTGTCAGTCTGAGGGATCAATTACATGCAAGTCACAGATCTTTCATACTGAGGTTCCCACACTAGGGGACTGTAGCACTGGGAACGGCTTGAGCATTTTCCACCTCCCAGAAAAGAGCTGCCAAGAGATATCAACTCAAACCAAAAATTACTAAATTGTTAAATTTAGAAAATGACTGTGTTTACCAAGAGCAGCAGATGTTTAAAGGGAAGAAATTCAGGGTTTGGGGCGTCTGGAAACAAGCAGAATACTCACACTGCTGCTGTGAAATCTGTAAACATTGTTGAGCGAGGAATCCACATGCCAATGCATGAAGTAGTAGCGATCACCTACAGAGAAAGGGAGGAGGGTTGTACAAAGGGCAGAGATAAAGCAGGTTCATGTGGATTTTCAGGGAAACCCTACTTTCAATTTTATGTCTTTTCCATGATAACTTACTGGAGCTGCAGCATTAATCCAAATTATGACTGATCTTTTGAAGGACGGAATTTTCCTGTAGATGTAGACCGCTTCCTCTATAAACACCAGACTGGCAATTAGTGTCATCAGAGTCAAGACTGCAAAGAGAAATCTCCCTGGTAGGTCAAGGCCTGCAGAGAGAGAAAAGAAAACAGACAGTTCTGATTTATTTCATAAGCATACCAAACATTTAATGTAAAGACACCATCTCTGAGGGGCTGCTTAGCCCTATTTCTGCAACAACTTGCACTCATCCTTAGCTACACAGACAGACCATTGACTTCACAGGATGATTCAAATACTTAAGTTCTATGACCAAATCTTTCCAGGATCCACAGACCGCATATGGGAAGAATATGCCTCCATGTTCTCAAAGCATTATGCCAAAGTCCCCTTCTGAAAGGTGGAGTTCCAGGACATATGTCTTTAGATGAATGTAAATAACATAACAGAATATAAATAAATACAGAATATAAATAAATACAGTAAATACATATTCTGGAAACTTTTCCAGGCAGACTACAAGCAAAAATGTATTTACTCAGTATTAGTTCTTTGCTTCCATTGTATGTTCATAGGCATGTTTGTGCATAACTTCCTTAGGCACGCTGACTTTTTAGAGGCTCGGTGGAAGTTTGTGGGGCACACGGACAACGTAACGATAAGTCCCTGATGTATCTAGCCCGAGATAAAACTTGATGCCTTCACCAAACTCTTTTTTACTTCTCCCTTAACGCTGGGTATGGGTATCAACATTTACCCACAGCTGATGGGTTTCATTCTCCATTGACACTGGGTACGGCTATCAACTTTTACACATGGCTGATGGCCGAGGTGTATTTTCTCCCAAGAAAGGTGCTTCTGGAGACAGAAGAAAGCACTGCAGCGGGGTCATGCTTAATTTAGGAGAAGGTCATGCTCGGTACTAACTCCCGCTGTGGCCGTAGCCTATCTAAAGGCATACCGAGCAGTGCCTGCAAAGGCACAGAGCCTCTGCCCCAGCCTCTTTAACCTAACCTGCTTCAAAACACCCCAACACTTCCAGGCTTGGCTGCCGGCGGGCCAGCCCACATCCCAGCGGACACCTTTCCCCCCCTCACATCCCACCACGGGGGAGCCTGAGACCCGGCGCAGGTCTGTGGGCTGGTTCCGCGCGGGGTTCGGCAGGTACCGCCGACCGCCCCCTTCTCTCACACCCCCACCCCCAGCTCCGGGCTGGGGGCCGCGCTGGCC
>JAVKLA010000058.1:17275364-17289779 GCA_034782735.1 Sagittarius serpentarius
AGCTTCTTCAGTGCTGTACCTTTCCTTAAAATGTGAAACTTAAGTTTGATTTCTGAGCCACCTCCAGCAATTGTTCCACAGCAGGGCACCAGTTACACAGAGCCTGAGCAAGAGGTCGGGGGTGAGGCCCACCTCCCTTCATCGCCAGTGCAGAGCCACGTGTTTAACTTCTTGCTGGGAATAAAGCAGCTAATGCCTGCGGGGGCCGATGCTCCCGTTCCCTGCGGGGCGACACCTCTGCAGAGAGGTCTCTCTCCTATCACCGAGATGCCCCCAGGTCTGACACCCCTGGGAAAAAAATCTTTGCTGGTAGGGTCCCCCAAGCTACTGGGTGAAAGCGGGTTTAACAACCACCCTTGCAGCACTCTGCCTGTCCCTCGCCGGGGCGAGAGGGCTCCCGGAGAGGGGCGAGGGCAGGTCAGGAGCACTCGTGGGAGAGGACAAGGGCTCGGGGAGGGGGGACTCACGGGTCTCGGAGAAGCTCTCTGCCAGTGGCATCGTAACTTGGCGACAAGGCCCCCCCGGCCCCCACCTCCCGCCCCGGGGCAGGGGTGTCCGGCCGGCCACGGGCGGTGCGTGTCCCGGGGCCGCTCGCCCGCCCGGAGTGCCGCCTTGGCCGGGGCAGGGCGGCCACCTCCTGATGAAGAGCAGAGGCGACGGGCGAGAGGGGTGGACATGAGGGGCTCGGGCTACGGTAGTGAGAGGGTTTGCTCGGTGACGGCTCCGCTGCCCGGCCGCAGTCCTCGGCTGGAGGCAGAGGCGTACGCAGGTGGGCAGGGAGCGTGGCACCGGGCTGAAAGACCTCAGGAGCTCAAGACCCAGCACTGCAGCCGTCGGGCATCCCAGCGAGACTGCCCTCGGCCTCGGCGACGCAAATGGCCACTCGTCGCGCCCGGGTGCAGCAGTCCCTCTGCAGATCATTTTGGCGTTGGCGAGCTGGTGACTGCGGGGGCTTTTGCCGTGGAAAAGCACAGCGCTATCACAGAGGGGCAGCTGCCAGTAAGTCAGCGAGAGGCGCAGAAGTTAGGGCAAGCTTTGCACGCAGGGGGCTTTCCAGCTCCACCGGAGCAATTCCCGCTTCTCACCCTTTCTGCCTCTTGCCCGTAAGGGCTCTGAACACAAAAGCCCCCAGCAGCAAGAGCCTGGCAGGTCAGAAGCTTTCCGAGCCCGCTCCCACGGGAAAGCTGCGCAGTCTTCGCCTCGTTTGGAGACACCCCTCACCACCTCTCCCCTGAGCCCGCAAAGTGTTGGGCTGGGCTTCAGGGTTGGTTTGGTGCTCCCACCCAGGCTCTGCAGCCGGGAGCATCACGCACTGATGGAGCCTCCTCCGTGGTGACGGAGGAAAAGCTGTGCCCCCCTGAATTGCGCCATCGTTTGGTCGGTCAGCAAGGCTTAACTTGATCTTGGCCAGGCCCACTCAAAACCAAAAGAAAACCCTGTGACTTCTGGCCTGTGAACTGGGCAGCCCCAAGGGGGAACAGGGCTCCTACAGGTTCCTACCGCTGGTCCCACTAACGGGATCACCGATCTAAGGCTCGCAAGCCTCTTAGTGTTAACGAGCTAAGCGCCGGCAGGTCTGATGGGGCTTTGGATACAAGAATTTACTTAATCCTGTGATGGGGAAGAAAAAAAAACCCTCCTGCAGGGAAGGAAGGTCCTTGGCCAGGGCGGGGGTGGCCGGCACGGGGTGCACCATGCGGCTCGGGGGTTGACATGGTGTCCCCAGCACCGCAGGGGTGATCTTGCAGCCCAGGAGCAGCCCTGGGCATCCAAACCGTACAAAACCCACCCAGATGACCAAAGGATGGACACGGGGCCCTCAGCATTGACCCTCTCCCTCTGCAGTTCCTCTTCTAGTGACCCAGCCTGCTGGGTAACGTAAGTAGAGCCTTCGGGCCTAGTTGTACGTTACCTGCCATTTGCATTACAGCTTGTTGTATGGTCTTCCAAAAAATACAAATAAATAAATAGAAAGGGGGGGGCAAAAAAATATGCTATTTTTAGGCACTTGAAGCTCAGCTCTAAGAGGCTCCTCTGTAATCTGGAATTGCTTTCAAGTTTCAGAGTCAAGATCAAGTTACTTTAATTTTCTTTTAAATAAGACCTGTGACACACTGAACGGCCGTCACTTGCCAAATATTTTTATCTCTCAAGCACTGATGTATTTCACGGGTGGGTGTGTGTTCTGGGGGACATCTCTTACCTTCTCCCACTTGTATTTGTTTGATCAGAGATGGTAAAGCAAGTCCTTCCACTCCCTGAGAAGCCGGGGATGGTCCTTCAAGTACAGGAGGTTTCTTTTTGCTGGGAATGGGTCTTCTGCACTGGGAAATGCGATGCAGCTGGTGCCTAACTGCTGGTGCCCCCTTCCCAGCCGCCTTGTCTCCCCGCAGCGGGAAGGAGATCTCTTTTCAGCCAGTCCTTCCTGTAACCAACGCCCCCCCCGCCCCCCGCATAGGTGGCCAGGCAGGTACTTGGGTTGCATTTGGTTGTCTGCACCTCATTGCAGAAGCTCTCAACTACGAAAAGAACCACCTAGTAAATAAAGGAGTTGCTGCCCAGCCACTGCTGCTGGTCCAGCGGCCGTCCCTCCCTCCAGCTGGAGCCGGAGGACCAGAGGGGTTTAGCTCCCTCCCCGCTCCCATGCAGCCCTCGGGAGGCCGCACGACCCAGCACAAGCGATTTGGATTCCCGGGAAGGTGGCCAAACAGGGATTCTGCTTGCCAGCTGTGCCGGAGCTGGGGCTTCACACCCACGTTACGGGGCAGGTTTTGGTCTGCGTTTGCAGGTAAAAGCTACCTGGCCTCAGCGGTACGGCTCCATCGTCCCTCCTGCCGCGGGCAGGAGCCGATCGTGCCCTCCTTTGGTGGTTCCCTTCAGGCTTGCATGGAAATCCTGGCACGGGGGCACTTGGAGCACAGCCTGTTTGCCTTTCTGCAGCGGCCAGCTTCTCCCAACGCTTCCCAGGCTCTGTGCCTGCATGTGTGAAGCATCTGAATTTGTGGTGACGGTCCCCGAGCCCCAGAACTGCTCTAAAAAGAGGAGGGACGGGGCTCCCCTTGCTCTGCAGCTACCATGAGGCGGTATCGCCGCCCTGCCTTGCTGGAGTCTTTTTGCAAGGTGTATGTTGTACTATAGAAAGGTCTGTTGTATGGCAATACAGGGTTGGGGGCGGGGGGGGGGGGTTTCCTGCATCCATGTTAGGCTTATTGTGATACCGGTCAACTGTCCAGTGAGGTGACAGCTTTGGGTACCGCTGCAAAGGAGCTCCGTGCGTCTGGTCAAGTGTCAGCATTGCTCCGACTGCCCGCAGAGAACTCACACTGCTCCTTGGCAGAGGCTTCCTAGCAAAAACCCTGCGTCGAAAGCCTAACAAGTAAGGAAACTAAAGTACTCTCTTAGTAGGTCCATGGCAGATAGGCAAAATGGTATTAATGATACCATAATTACATTTAAAAACATAGTAAATATAAAAAGTATATATTAATTTTCTCAGTTTCAAGCACTTCTTCATTCTTAGCGTGCTCTGCTTCTGCCAGTCGTTTGCCCTGCTGTAACATCCCGGCTCCCGTACCTGTGAGCGCTTGTTAGTTATGATTCATCCTTTCAAGTGGATACAATCCTGGCATTCCTTGTTTTCCTGGGCTGTCTCAGACAAAATACGTCCCAGTCTTCTTAAAGCTGACTTGACAGTATCAGCCTTAACAAGACTCTTGATTCATGCCACTGCAAGAGAAAAATCAGGTCTGTGTTATCTCTTTTTTTTTTTTTTTTTGCACGTCACAGAAGCGTCTTTTCATCCGTATTTGTTTGGACGGACTCATCTTGTCCATTGGATGGAAGTAGGAAGCATCCATGGAGGATGTCGCTACCCCTCCGTGGGCTCCAAGCGCTGTGGGAGGTGCTCTGGGCACCAGACCGCGGGGTGCGGGACCCCCCCCCGGGGCCTGCGTAGCACCTGGCAGTCCCAAGACGATCACAAGTGGCTTTTGGTGCTTTGATGTGAGCAACTGAATCGAGACCAAGAAGGCTAAAGAGGATGAAGCAGGACTTTTGGCCCCATGCTGCTGTACTCGTAGGTTGTCCTCTGAGCTTCTAGCCAACCTGCTAGGCTTTGTTTTTAAAAAAATAATAATAATAATAAAAAAAAAATCTCAAAATGAGCACTTTGTGTGGCTTTCTGTTCCCTAAAGAATGAGCATCTCTGCGGTCCCTGCTGGAAATGCCCTCCTCAGGGCCAGTGCTCTCTGGTGACCCATTTTGGGCTTTGATTATGGAGTGTAAGTTTTTCAATCAGAAAGCTGATTTCAACCACTTGGGTCCTCAAAATAGACTCAGCCCCTGGCCGGCACGAGGGCACTGGCGTCTCGGGGCGGTGGGACAGACAGGCACCTCCCAGCCAGGAGGCAAGCGGAGAGAAGCCCCTCAAGGGGAGTCACCTGTCCTGACTTTCATGACACCCCACCCTTGGCTCCACGGTGGAGCTGGTTGAAGTCAGACTCAATCAACAGCTAAACCGCAGCAGAAAATAAGGCGAGAGACAGAGCCGGGGCGAGCAGGCGTGGTGGTACGCGGCAGGGCTCGGGTGCGGCGGGGGTTGCGGTTTCACACCAGGGACAGCTCGGCGTACGGGCTCTGCGCTACCAAGGCGTTGAATGAGCTTGTTCAAAGCTAGGGCATATATATATATATATATATATGCTCCATAACATAGGATGCCTTTGTTGCATTTACCTCTTTTTCTCTTCCCTTCAGATTCTTTGTACTTGATCCTAACGGCAGCAGTTCTTTATCCCGGTGTTTTGCCTGGGCTTGTGCTGAGGCGACCCGCTAAGTTTTGTCTTCAGTAGAACAGTCACATTTTTCCAGATCTGTGGAGCTTCTGTGGGATTCCGGTAACTCTTACTGAAGTCTGTATGCTACACGGCCTCTGAACCACCTCTGCTCGCCGTTTTTAAAGTGCTCATCGCCTATAGAAATCAGTAGTACCCTTGATTGCCGCAAGTCTGGAAAAAACCATCCCCAGCCTCATTTGATACTTCTGCTACTTTTAGAAAAGAAAAAAAAAAAAAAAATCAAAACGCTTGCCTTTTCTGCATCAGCATTTCACGGAAACCGACCCCCACCCACCCAAGCCTCCCTTCAAACGTCCCCACCTAGTGAACGGTTTTTGGCGCGCCTGCCAATCATGTGTATCGAGAACTACTTCTTTGCTCCTGACCGCTCTGCTGACCTGCTTACTGGTTCCAGTCAGCCACTCCTTGGTCAGTTTTCTACCTGTTGCAATTGTTAAGGTATTAGTTGCGTTTCCTATTAATGATATATTATTTAATTTTAATGACTACCTTTAATAAGCCAGCGAACCGCAGTGAGCTGTTAGCCAGCTGCTTCTTTTCCTCATTAGTGACACAGCCTTTTGGCTCGCAGGTAAGGCTGTCAAAGAACTTCAGGCTCCGGGTGCCTTTGCTGCCCTGTCCCAGCGAGGGGGACGTCACCCGCGTGGGCTGCGGGCACCTGGGCAAGCCGGGGAGCCTTCGGCGGAGCCTGGCAGCGAAGCAGCGAGGCTTTCACAGCTAAGGAAACCCAAGAGGAAGGGGGGGCACATGCAAGGGGAGGGTGGGATTTGCTAGTCTCCATGAGCTAGAACTGGTAACCGCTCCCAGCTCCTCCTCACAGCGGCCAGGAACGGGTGTATTTATTCTCTAGTGCCCTCAATGTCTCTGGTACTCAGCGTACAGTTCCACGATGAGCGGTTGAGGAACGTCAGGTAGACGAAGGAAACAAGAAAACAAACCGAATCAAAAGCAGATCGCTGGCAACTCGTGGTGACAGCTTCTTACTACGAAGAGTTGCCCGGTGCCAGCCCAGCTGCGCGATGAACCGAGATGAGGAGCGAATGAGTCGGCATTTCCTAAAGGTACCCAGCGAGAGTAACCGAATTGGACTAAGTACCCGGACGACACACCGCCTCCACGTTTCACCTCCTCCCTTCTCAGGCAGGGACTGAGGGCAGCGACACCCGGCAGCACTGCTGTCAGGTTAGCGGGGGCAGCGGGTTGACATCAGGTCACACCCACCAGTAACGCGGGATGGCCTGCGCCGGATAAGCCATTATTACCAAAATAGCTGCCACATGCGGAGTTTAATTTGAGCGGGCTGAAGCAATCGGAGAGCAGCGGGGGAAACCAACCATAAGCCCTCTCCAGCCCCAGCCCCGCCAGCGCGCAGCGGGTGGGGCGCCGAGGACGGGCAGAGAGTCACCGGTCCCGGCTGGGAGCCAGGCTCCCGCCGGCCCCGAGGGCAACGGCGGCACCCGCGGGGGCTCGCGTGCCAAAAGAGGAGGCACCGGGGAAACGCGTTTTATTAATTTAGTTTCCGCCAACAGCGGTGCACCTCATTCGACTCGAGGCTGGGTGGGGGCTTCTGGGGACAGCGTAGCAGCACTTAGTAGGTAACCACCCTGCTGAAAAACGTGAAGGCACTGCAAGAAGTTTAACAGACATGAATGAATCCTTTAATATAAAAACAGGCTCGTGAATGGATTTCGAAGACCTGCCATCCCTGCCTTTCACTTTCGCGGGCTTTCTCGGAAAGGTACGTTTGAACCAAACGAGGGACTGAACCCCCCGCGCCCCGGTACTACACAAAATGAGCTGCGACACGGGGAGCGGGAAACTAAGCTGAAGTGCGCTGGAGCTGCAGCTGACCGAGGCCCTCCGAACAACGCTTGATCTCAAGTACTGGCATCAAATAGACTAAACGTTCCATTAACAGGAAAATATTTTGAATTTTATTTTTTCACGTTATTATCAAGTACACAATTACAATAATGTCACACATCCCTATATGATTCTATGTATTTTGTTTTTTTCCTTTGTCTTTTTTACAAAGTGTACAGAGGGAAGGACGTATACAATATTTAACAGGGTATTTTCTACAGAACAATAATTTATATTATGTCCTTGTAAAAATCTGTACCTTTTTTAAACATTAAACTGAAACATCCATTTTATAGCATTTGCTAAGCAAATTATTTAAGAATTAAAACTAACCTGTAACTAATGTCAGTACATTAACAATAACTATAATTTCATTTTCTCTTTATACAGACAAATACATTTTACAAAATCCACTTGACCAAACCCTTAATTATTTAAAAAAAAAAGTTTCAACATTGTGCTTTAAAAAAAAAAAGTGTGTATGATTCCAGGCTACGTAAGAGAAAACAAATGTGTAAAATTGTGTTCTTTGTCTTTCAGCTTATTTAAAAAAATAAAGTTCAAAGTGGCTAAAATCCTCGGCAACGCTATGGGAATTTATGCAGATTTTGTACGCTTTTCAGGTTTCCAGTTAGAAAACGCTTGAACGTAAGAGGCGGGGGGGGAAAAGTCACAGGAGGGCACTCTGCGCGACGCGAATGGAAAATCTCTACTGGGTTTTACTGCGTCTGATTTGGCAATGAGTAGGCGACAGACAGAGAGCTACGGCCACGTAGAAAATCCACTGACTTCACCGGGGATTTCAACGAAGGCACAGCGCAGCACAGCTGGGTATTACACGCTAAGGGTTCACGGCCCGTTAGTAGCAGTATTATACAAGAGCACGTCGGACAAGTCTGGGGGCACTGTCAAGCAGGCATCAAAAGAAAAAGACATTATACAATAAAGGTAGCGACATGGCATTCGACTCTCCTGAGCTGCAAACTAAACGCAAGTATTTCGGCTTACAGTGATAACGGAAGGGCTGAGCAGTAGGAGCAGGGCTCGGTAACGAAACAAAATACAAAAGGCTTAGAAGATGCACATCCGAAAGGAAACCTCTGTCCCTTTATCACCCCAAACCTGAAATCACCCCTAAAATTCCTGTTTGATTTCAACAGGGAGTTTACCTGCCTAGAAACAAGAGTCAACACGGGGCCAGGCTCTGAACCCTTTCCGCTAGTGAACTGCTGCTTACAAATCTGTCCTCATCTAGCAGGCAGCCGGGTCCGAATTCTGCAATCCATTGTCAACCAGTGGCTTTGGCGGGAATCTGAGCACGGGGAGCGGGGCCGGGTCCTAAAATCTGGCAGGTGATTAAATGGTTTGGGTTTTTCGCTCCACAGTTGTTGTTAAGGTACATGACTTCGTGCCTGGTACATTTATGCTGCAATTAGCAAATGATATGGCGCTATTTTATAATAGTCTTCAGGTGGCAAAATTGTATGTAATAATTGCAATGTTCTCCCAGCTGTTTATAAACAGATTAAAAGAACTGGGTTAATTCTGGATACTGCACTAATTAATAAACAGCAGCTTAACGCAGCTGCTAATGGCTCAGGAAAAACATTCCATTTAGAAACAGTTCTGTTACTACGGTAAGTTACTTATCTTATTGAGGATATCTACATTAAAACATCTCTGCTCCTTACGAACGCCTCTGCTCCACTCCATCCCCCTCTGAAGCCCTCACTGTAAATGTCTCGTTTCCAAAATGGAGGCACCTCTTGGTCTTAAATTTTATTCTAAAACAACTCACAATAAAAATGTGACTTGAACCACAAACTGTTCTTTCCAAGAAATACTAATATACAGAAGAGCGTTAAGTCTGAGGTACGTTTACCGGCACGTACAGACAGTTGTGATCTATTAACTCTGCAAACGGAACAACAGTATTTTACGTTTCCAACATTAAGACAGCAGTAAATTGGAAAAAAAAAAAAAAAACAAATCATTTGTAAAAAGCAAAACCTTTCGAAGACAAAGAAGCACAGAACAATAAACATAGTATTCGAGCATACTTTTAAATTCGCCAAAGAAAGATAACAAATGCCCCAAACCATTTTTTGAAAATTTTTTCTCTCTTGAAACCTGAATTAAAACGCAGAATAGTTTTCCGCAATAAAGTCAGATGTGTAACTCCTCAAATGGAAAACAGTTAACCTGCCACAAAGTCTATATAGTCAAAACAAGACAATCAGGTGGGCCCTAGTGACTTTATCGTCAACATCACAATTCCCCATTTTATACACACCCCTGACAATTTTAAGCAAGAGAAATTTCCTATTTTCAAAATTCACGACAAAACTGCATTAACATGGACACTGTGAGTATCAACGAGGTCAGTAAGATAATATACTTAAATAAACTATTACGGTTGAAAAATTCAGTAAGAGACAGGGTTTACTTTATTAAATGCAACTTTATTGTTGCCATCTTTTCTTCATTTATTAAACAAACTGAATAGAATTCAGAACACGCTATTGAACAAAAGGTATAAAAGTCAACTAGAAGCAATAATCCTATTTTTATACAGCAACAAATCAAATGCACAGTATGTTTTTTTTTTTGTTGGTTTTTTTTGTGTGTGATCGCAGGTGATTGGCTTTAAAATAAGCTAACTGCCTGAAAGGCAAAATTCCTTTCTAATTCCAGCCGTAAGTCTGTGAAAGAGACTTTAAGGCAGCCCAACATCTTTATGATGCCGCATAATGTGCTGGTTCTTCTCTGAAGGCCTTCGGAAACCTTTCTTGCAATACTCACAACGGTGAGGGTAGTCTTTTGTATGAATGGAAATAACATGCCGTTTGAAGCCTGAGGCGTCTGTAGTGCTATACTCACAGTACTCACATTGATAAACTTTCCTGCCACTGTGTGTTTTCATGTGCTTTTTCAGCTCGTTTTGTTGCCTAAAGCCCTTTCTACATCTCTTGCACCTGAATGGAAGATCCTTTGTGTGAACTGAGAGTATGTGGCGACTCAGAATGAACGGATCTGCAATCTTAAAGTCACAATGTCTGCACTGGTGCAATTTTTTACCCTTGTGAGCCGCCACATGTTTTTTCAGTTCCGAAGGCCTGTGAAAGCCTTTATCACACATATCACACTTGTGAGGATAGTCTTTTGTGTGGACTGAAATTATGTGTCGTTTCAGATCACTCGAGTTTGAGCTCTTATGGTCACAATGCAAACACTGATGTGTTTTACTTTCTTGATGCATAAGCGTATGCTGCTGTAGCTCTTTGGTATCTGAAAAAGTCTGGAAACAAATATCACACTTGAATGGCGTTTCCTTACTGTGTTTAGTCTTTACGTGAGTTTTCAAGTTAGAAGAGTCGGCAGATCGGTATTCACAATATTGGCACTGGTACGGTTTTTCACCAGTGTGGATTCGCATGTGCTTCTTGAGCTCTGACGGATGGCGAAATCCTTTGCCACACTCCACACAAATATGAGGAAAGTTCTTGCTGTGGACAGCTAAAAGGTGATGACTCAGTAATCCTTGTTCTGCTGTCTCATAATCGCAGAATTTGCACTTGTGCATTTTATTAACTCCTTTGTCCCTGTGCACCATCTTGTGAGTAAATAAAGTTCCTGCATGAGAGAAGCTTTTCCCACACTCATCACACTCAATAAGCTTTTCTGTTTTGTTGGTCAGCTTATGACTCTCCAAGTGGTTATGTAAACTTATTTTTTTATTTGTAGTGTAATCACAGTCTGTGCATCTGTATTTCTTCTTAGTAAGAAGGTGCTCCGGGTGGTTTTTCATATGCCTCTTCAAGAAACCTCTAGATTTAAATTTCTTTCCACAAATCATGCAGGGGTAGACTGTCAACGGATGACCATCAGGGCCAATGATTATTGCTGAAAAACAACAAA
The DNA here is from genome assembly GCA_034782735.1 of Sagittarius serpentarius. NCBI lineage: Eukaryota > Metazoa > Chordata > Aves > Accipitriformes > Sagittariidae > Sagittarius > Sagittarius serpentarius. The sequence continues at coordinate 17,286,002 of JAVKLA010000058.1, forward strand.
AACCCCTTCATCAATATTATATGACAATATTACACTTCAATAAATGTCGCATTTCAACCTTAACCATAAGCTGAACATACAGTTTACTATATAATAAACAAGCTTGTGACTGGGTTAGATGGGAGAAATTGAGGATACTACTTCCATTCATTTTTATTATCAGGAGAAAGGAAATCCTGGTTTTTGATGGAGACAACCAAAGCATCACCCAGCTGTTCTTCACCTCAAGTAATTCTACTTTGAAGAATTCTGACCGAGTTCACACATTAAATACACGCAGAAACCGATGCTGGGGCAAAGAACAGCGGCCAACTTGTTAAGCTGAGTATTACATAGTAAGTGTAGCACATGATCTTTCCACGAATCTGTAGACAAAGTTTGATCTGGCAGTTTAATCACTTCCCGCTGACTACAATTCACCTGTCCTCAAACTAACACCTCCTTCTTGTGCCTTCTGTCACAATCTGAAGAGGTATCAAGCAGGAATCAACGAGGAGAACACAATTCACATACGGACACACCTCAAAGCTTTGGAGCTTATTTGCACTCACCCATCAGCCTGATTTGTTTACCCTGAATTTGTCTAGGCATGCTAGAAAGCTCTCTTCTCCAAAAATGTTTTAGAAGGAGAACTGACTAGGTAGCTGGAAACAGAAAAAGCAAACTTTTAAGATTAAAATTTGCCTGGTTTACTGATTCAGTGGTAGAAAAAACAGAACTCCTACAGGCAAGTCACAATTTGGAAAGAAACTTAGTATCATTTAGGACAAGGCTACTAAAGAAACAACTTTATCAGGCCAAATAAATAATTCAGAGCGTAACACAGGACCAGCAGAAACCACGTAATGCCAAAGCAGCGCATCTGTTCTTACAGATGCAAGTAAGAACATCGACATGAACCTCAAGGCAATTTATTTCACCATTAAAACAGAAAAGGGTACAGAAGTTAACACTACCAAACGTAATATATAATGTTCAGGTTTTCCGGTTACTTACTGAGCAGATGTAATGAAATGTATTGTTCTATACATTTTCCAGAAAGACAAAAAGGGGTTTTAAAAAGCACCATTACAGAACACTGTTTATCTAGCATCACCTTTTAAAATGTTACATTAAACATTAAAATTGGTGTGGCAAGTATATAGTTTTTTAACCTTTTGCTATCATACCGATTTTTTTTCTCTGTCAGAGACCGTTTCCTTTAAAACACCCCCCACAATCCAAACCAACTACGTATTTAAAAACTCTAAAGCAAAATATGCACTCATTTACGATGCAGAAGTGTTGTCAACAAAATAATTCCCAAAAGAATCACTGTTTTTTACAAGACATTGCACATGCTATCAGCCAAGTACATCTGTTCATGGGTAAGCGCCTAAAGGAATGAGAGTACAGCCAGGCACCAGATACTCACCTGTTTGATACTGCCTAGACTCAGGTCGCCTTTTTTTCTTTGGTTTTTGCTTAGCCAGTCTCCCAAGTCCAGCTGACTCATCTATGTGCAAAAGAGCACTTGCAGTGCCATTCCGACTTTCAATGCCGTCATTATTATTACCTAACAAGAGAAGTTAAAAAGTTACCTACAGTCGTCACTCTACAGATTATTCGAGCAACAAACTCTACAATGATAATAAAAGAAATGATAAACTATTATCTGGACATTTAATCAGACCGTAGTAACGTACAGGATGAGCTGCAAAACTTCTCTGTATGTAACTTACAAATTATGTTTGGTATTATGAACCTGGAAGCATTGGCTTTGTTAACCTAATTTTACAAGAGTACGCAATTTACAGGAATTGATGGTTTCACAAAGAGTTCTCCTTTAAATGCAGTATTTTTTGCATTTCTTTTGTTGCTCATTATGCCCCAAATGTTTAACATCAGTAAACAATAGCGTGTCACAATATTTACTGTGCCTGATTTTCTTCTCAGTCCTGAAATACATTCATATGTGAGCTCCCATTCACATCTGGGCATCTGAATTCACCTGACTGAAGTTTCTCACACACCAAGTTTCAGGACTGGAACTGCGATCAAAGAATCGTTCTGAACAGCCCATAAACTTCACACAAAGCACGCTACTTACTATTTCCACACCTGATGCTTTAATACTTACACATTCTTTCTACTGGCAACAAACAGCATGCTCAGTATTGTAAAACAGAAAAAAGGAAACAATCTTTGCCTCACAGAGCTTCATGTTTAATACAGAAATGGTATCACTGGATGTAAAAAACCCATGAAAATTACAAGTAAATAGATCTATATATTCGGGAAGGTATTTATGAGTAATTAGTTTAACCTTGGTGATTTAAGGGCATAAGTAAATCTGAGTAACAAATTTTGTTAAGTATTTACTTGAATCAACAGAAGGCAACAGTTCCTAGTGAAAGCAAAGCACACAAGTAAGACAGGAGGATTGAAGCGGAAGAAAGTGCAAGATGCTCAATTGCTCTTCCCTTTGTAGAGTGCCAAGAATGAATATTCACGATTAATGTAAGAAGACTCAGAGCCAGGAACAGGCATGTGCAGAGCCTGAAGATTCTGATCTATATGCTAGCTCAAATGTTGAACAGCAAATGTGGCAAGTGACAAACACTGAAAGCAAAAACCCATTTCACATCCTACATGTAGAAAGTAGTTTGCCACAGCTGCATGAGGAGTTCTTCTAGAGTGTAACACAAAACAGGCCCCAAACATTTTCTAATACTAGAATAAAACTGCAAAAACTTCCTGGAATATAAAGCAGCTTTGCTACAATACAGCAGCAAAACAAATTTAACATTTTAAGATGCCATTGTTATCAGCTCTTAAACCCTCTTTCAGTGGAGAAGAGTTCCGAGAAATGCAGATGACAAACCTCTGCAATTTTCATGCCTGCATGCTTTATTATTCCTTTCCTTCCCCGCCACCTCTCACCCTGCATGCTAGGTTGCTTACTGCTGACAATGCAATCCCTCCAACTGTTTCCCACATTCTTAAATTCTCCTTTCAATTCCGTCTCTCTGTTCTTAACACACACTGCTCCATTTTCTCCTCCTTCTCCAAAATCACTGAATGTTCGTTTAGTCTACAACTGTTGTTTTGAGTTCACTTAATTTCATTTTTAATTCCCACTCAACCTGGCTTCTGTCCTTTCCTCTCCACTGAAAATGTGCTCACCAGTATATGGCCAAAGGTAAGGCGCTGGGTGCACCACCACCCATCTCCTAAACAACTTTTAACACATGCTGCTCCCTGAAATCTTGCCCACCCTTGACTTGTGTCCATGATTCCAGCCCCTGCTGCATTCTCAGCACCTCCCTGACATTTGTCTGCTGGCACCATCACCACAATCCACATCACGCAGACATAATAACCTAAGTTCTGTCCTCTACTCCACTATTTCTTCTGCTTCATTTAGAAGGAGAAAGGGGCAATATGGAAACATTTCTAAGATGAGATCTTGGTCTACCACCTTACTTAAGTTTTGGAAATCAGTTTGTGCACCAGTTGGTGCTCAGATACTAATGATGAAGAAAAATGGTTCTGTATGCTGGAAATATTCTCAAGGTTCTGCTGTTATTTTAAGATGTGACCCTCCAGCTTCTTTTTCGTTAATCAATTAATTATTTCCATTAGTGAAATCACATATTTATATGTTCCTTCTAGAAAGCACTTAAATCAAGCTAGAGGTCAGTGTTGCTTTTCACTGTTACACTGAATCTTACATATTCCCATCTGCTTCCTTCCCCCCCTCACCCCCCCCCAAATAAAAATATTCAATTCTATTCCC